>CAJVPJ010000402.1:0-26210 GCA_910592205.1 Paraglomus occultum | reverse complement strand
TATTCACGATACGATGCCATTTCTTATAAGGGGTGCTTATTCACGATGGGTGCTTATTCACGGTAGTATACGGTATCTGTATAATGAAGTAAGAAGGTTTGTCGATGATCCTTTTAAAGACATAACTTGCCCCAAACCGCTTGCCAGAAGTTAAATAAAACCTATTGGTCACTTAGATTTTGGGTTTATATGAAAATGGGGTGATTACTATAAAAACGGCCCAATTTCTTTCAAAGATGATTTTCTGACGATCGGCTATTTTTACGAATGCACCATTTTCATAGATCAATCCCCATATTAATATTAATATGTAAATTACTCTCGATGAGTCGGTCTCACATGATATTCAGGAGCATTATTACTATTTTAGTCGATGGATCATGATAAACTTTATTGATTTAATAAAGATTTCTTGTTTGTATTGTAACACTGTACTTTTATTTTACACCACTGTTTACTCGCTAATTATCTTGAGTACCAGTTTATTCGTTTCAGGATTAAGAGATCTAAAATGGAAAATTGATCAAAAGAAAATAACTTCTTCAATGCAAACAAGCACATGGATATTAATTTGGAATAATTTATTTTTTGTCCTAATTATTATTATAACGGTGATGACATATTTGCCACGCGCAAAGAAAGATTAGTCAGTTCGTTAATCGGGCGGTTGAAAAAGAATTATTTCAAGAAAAAAGAAAAAAAAAGAACAGTTAAAAAAACAACTAATTACTGCCTACCAAAGACAAGCCAAAAATAAAAGATTAAAGGCTGAGTTATCTTTATGGGACAGCAGTTCTTGATAAGTCGGTCCTCTTGATAAGGCATGGCTGACTTATCGAGTTTCCCTGTGTATATGTGAATTTGATTTTGTGGATTTATATATGTAAATGCGGTTTTAGGGACCTTGACGACATTTACATGGTGACGGGATTTACATACAATATATATGCAGTCTGTCTCCAAAAAAAATCGGAATTATATTTTAGTCTATTGTGTGATGGAAAAAAAAAGCCAAATTGTCCAGAATCTATAATTATATTTTGTATAATGTAGAGAACAAATTTACTTAAGGACAGTTAATAGACTATTTTATTAAAAATTGTCTTAATTTATAAATTAATCTTGGAAAAAAATATTGAAAAAGTGATTATAAGTAAAAAAACAACAAACACATCTTTTATAAAAATTTTATTAAGGTATTTAATTAAATAATTTTAAGTAAACTTGTTTGTAACAACATGGAGAACATGTTTGAAAATTTTTATGTAAAAACAATGGTTATTTTTTGTATTATACAAGTAATAACAAAATTTTTTAAGTTTTAAATTTTTGAAATTGGACAACATTTTAATAAGACGACTCATTAAATTGCCATAAGTAAATTTGTTTCTTGCATAAAAATACATATATTTGCAAACTTTTATCTAATTCTGTCATACTTTTTATATTAGAAAGAAAAATTACGGTTTTTTTTGAGACAGACTGTATATTGATGTTGATACGAGCAGGCAATATCAACGTGCATTTACAAGACACATCATTACCAGATTCTGCTTCGGTTTAATCCATTTACCGTTGATTAGTAGTTTATGTTCCTGTTATACATACAAGAGTCAGTTAATGTAATATTCTCTTTTCCTTGCGGGGTAAATATTAATATGCAAATGGAGAAGTTTGTATGTGGGGTAACCGTTGTATCTTCAAGCAGCTATAAGGACTTTGTGAAGGTCTACTCGCTGATGAAGGGAAAAATTTACTATACGGTAATAATTTGCAAGATGGACCAATAATAATCGAGTAAGAACGTTTGCCGGTACTCGAAAAAAATTTTTTTTTGTAACTCAACTATGTCGTTAGCATCAGAAGTAGCGAAGAATCCAGCGATTGACAACTTGGTTCAATCGTCCTTTGAAAGTGAAAAGAAATTCTTGAGACTTGCATGGATTTCTTGCTCAGATATTACCGATGTAAAGCCAACTCGAACTGACAATATCTACTATGCTCTTTACAAGGATGAAGACGGAGTTGAGGAAACGATGATAATGCTTTTGCTACTTGGAAGTGACGAAATATGCACACCATCATTTGTGCGTGCGTTCGCCAGACTGTACGCACTTCCAACTCACAAGTACAATAATAATGACAACTTCCAAAGGTATAAGAGTTGGCTCGAACATCGCAACATACCGATAAGGGGATTTGCCAAGTATAATAACGACTATTACATGGTCGCGGATAGACGCTTTTACGATTCTTATTCTCGATATGGATTCTGTACCGCATGTGGAATACTTCGTTGTAGTCCTGTGTGGTGCATTTGCGGTCATAAGGAATTATCCGATGGATGGACCAGCAACAATCAGCAACTCGATGAGTTTATTAAGAAATCTCAATTACAAACAAATTCAGCAAATGATGCTTATTTGGAATGGATTCCATTCGATTGTATTGAATTTTGGGAGTATGGCGTACACTCGTATGGTTTACCCACTTCTGAAAATGTTAATTTGATTCCACTCGAGATATATTACACCACCACCGAGGTAAAATATATACTTATGTCATATTTATTAAACATTTAAACAATTATTGACTTCTTCTTATAATCATTTCCATTAGTTATGTGATAAATATCCAGATATGCTTACCACAGATGTTTGGGTTACCGTCGGTTTTACATATGATGCAAACAAACAAACGTATTGTTTAATAAAACTAAGGCACTGGGATCGTTTATGTCTGGCGTGTACACGTCACTTAGGACATACGATAAATGTATTCTGCCTTCATTGTAAATCGCCAACACTACGAGGTTGGACTACGGGCAACAAGTCTTTGGATTCATTTATAATGGAATCATGGAGTAATACAATGAATGAATATGATGCGTATATACACTGGATTGAATATTCTCTATTGGCAAACGTACAAGGAATGACATCATCGTGCCATGGATGCACACATGTGGCAGAATATTTAGAACCGACAACAAATGAATTGACACGTGTGGCGCTCAAAAAGATAATTGATGGACAAAACGCTCAGTCATTTGATTTTCATCAGGTAATTATTGGTGTAAAACAATAAGTGCATATCAGATAACCAGTGTTGTAATCAACTGTATATTAATACGTGTTATTCCAATAGCTAACTAGAGAATATCCGGATGTATTAACACCTGAAAATATTTGGATACTTGGAATCACTCAGGAGCCTTCTACTCGGGAATACTATTTGGTGCTTTACCATGACATACATGCACTATTAAATAACTTTATACGAAATCATGGGTGTGTAAAGTATATGCAGTATAGAGACTTTTATGAACTCAATGAGATTGGATCTGGAGGTTATGCAACTGTCTATACTGCCAAATATAAAAACTATTCAGAAGAGAATATGCCACAAACTGTTGTACTCAAACTGTTTAAAAATTTTGATGGAATGTCAGAATTATTTATTTCTGAGGTAAGCAATTGTCAATGTTATTATTATTATTATTGTAAATTGATGTACTTAACTTGACTTCTGTGTTTATTTCCACTAATAGTTTAGAAATCATGCCAAGTGCTCACTTCAGCGTGATACTATTTTTTTTCTTGAAGTTTATGGGATAACACAAAACCCAGAAACAAAAGAGTACATTATTGTTATGCAATATGCTAACAATGGTAGTCTTTTGTCTTATTTGGACCAAAATATTAACAAATTGACATGGAAAACGAAATTTGAGAATTGTTGTAACATTGCATTTTATCTAGGGTTCATTCATACCAGAGGATTATTACATTGTAATCTTCACAGTGGAAACATTATTTTGCATAAGGATGGCGATACGGTTAAGAACTTCATATGTGGTCTTCGTCTCTTACAATCAATGAATTTATGTGGATCAAATTCAAACATTCGAAGCAATTTACCCTTTTCTGCATATCTTCATGTTCTGCCCTTTATTGCACCAGAAGTCTTCCACACTCGCAGATTTACAGAAAAATCAGATGTGTATTCTTTTGGCATTATTTCATATTTCATTGCTACAGGCGAACCGCCTTTTAGTGGTAGGCAGTTTGATGGAGATTTAATACGTGATATTATGGACGGACTACGACCACCGATGCCTGATTCCGCACCAGAAGAATACAGGAAACTTGTCGAGCAATGTTGTGATGCTGATCCTGATAAGCGTCCGAGTGCATGGGACCTTTCCATGGATCTTTACAAACTTGTTAAAGAGCTTGACAAGAACAATTCTGATAATAATATGTGGAACGTTGTTCATCATGTTGATGCAAAACCCTTATCACGTTTCGAGGAGAGTAAACAAGCTCTTAACTTCTGGAGGTCTGTTTAACAAGAAATTGTTCTCATTTCGTTTTCTCTATTACTATTACCAATTTTTTCCTGCAGTCAGCCAATAAAGTAAAATTTTCTTACTCAACTCTTCATCTTTATCTTGACATTGTATTAAAGTCTCGACACGGCAGTTATTTCGTGCCTAGAGCACAAACACAACATGATAAGATCGAAATCTTCCGAAAAGAGAAAATTCTGACATCCTGTATAAACTACACATAGTTGATCGAAAGATGTATATAATGAGCATAACTTTTTGTTTCTAGGCATTCATGTTTTTCAATGTTAATATTAATGGTTTTTCTAACAAACGAGTAAATTTCTGGTAAATTATCGAAAACCATATCGATCAAAAATATCTCGCTCCTTGTCCCGTGTGGACAATTACAGGCTTGAGATGGGGCGTACGTTTTGATATTGAATAGATACAAGTATCGCTCTTCAGAGTTAAATTAAGCAGGAAATAATCAATAAACACAGCTGTCTAAAATCAGTAATTCTAGTTTAATAATATAAAATTTTACTATATATGATTAATCAGCACGCACAACTCCCGATATCAAACGATTGTTCTTGTCTTCTTCTTCGGGTTAGATGGTCATTATATCGAGCGGTACACGTTTGAGTAGTAAAAAGGTTGCTACCTATTAAGACGCTTCAAGATCTACCGCGTCCTTTTCAGTCGTCTCATTGATACGGAAAGCCACGTCTGGTTTGCCGGCCACTTGGCGAGACCTAATACATATCAATGTTATAAATCAATAATAGTGAATCAATTTTAGAGCAACTACGAACCGGGGAACAACAGCCCGAGAACGAAGCCAATAGATACTCCAAATGAATTCGCTTGTGAATGTAAGCATTGTTTGTAGTGGGTTTGTAGACTCACTGAGAAGCTGCCCGGTCTTAAATAAGACCAGTATGTTGAAATTATATGCATCGCTCCGGTAAAGTAGGCAACGGAGATCTAGCATGAAATTTTGTGAGGCAAAAGCGCAGCGTGTTCACCTTATTTTGGCCAGCATGCCGTTTCTTAGCCCAGTTCCATCGAAGATTAGCTGAAAAGTTGTGAACTTCTTGATGGTCACCACTGGCCTTGAATGCCTTACGGCAGCGACTTTTTTTTTTACAAAAGTTGACATGTTTAACATGCCAATAACCAACAGGCGTAGAGCGTGACCCAAATGCAAGTAACTCGTTAAAATGTTACATTGTTATAGTCATCAGAGTTAATAAATGTGAACGCTCTCAAAGGTTGATGTTGACTCGTGACCTATGTTCCCCAATTGTCGCTCTATACATTTGTCATAGATAAAATCATCAGTTTCTATTAATCTGAATATAATGAAATTAATTATAAATAATTACAATCGAAGGTTAACTTCATACAAAGCTTCGGACCGCATATTGGACGTGTATCTGCATGTAGGATGTCGATCTTTCCATTTAGAGATAATCGCACCAAAAAACAGATCGAAAGCCGGTATAATCCCAAGAGATACAACTTGCACAGAAATTGGAAATTGAGATTGCTCGTTATAAATGGCATCAGTCACCGTGTTTATGGTCCGTTCACGATGCAATTTTTCTTCAATTTACATATCTTAATATTCCACCGGTTTAATATTAGGTGGCGGAGAAACCTTCTCTTGCGGAATCGATCTCAAAGATCCTTGCCCCTAATGGACAGGTTGATTAAAATTCTAATCATTCCATCCTTTTGATATCTCTGGTTAATCGCACGCAAATTGACTTTGATATCAATACAGTATCAAACCCGCAAATCTTATACACCTGTCCACGAGTATAATGGTCAATTCCGAAATCAGAATGCCCGGTTTAAGTTTACATCTGTAACAGGTACGAGTTTGATACATGCTACGCAAAACAAAAAGGAAACATATAAATCAAACATACAATAACAAGAGTTGTCAAATAGGACATGTATACAGGTCAGTCAGCTTTGTAGTTGAATACGTAGTGTGTGTATTTTGGACGAAAATCTCATGAGAGTTTTTTTAATAGTCTCGATTTTCCAAAGAGTCACAACAACTGGGATGCAACTGATCCTTTGGAATTGTTCACTGCGCCAACTTTAAAATTGGAAGCAAATTCCAAGGTGAAGATTTTCTTTTCTTAAACGTATACTTTACTAGCTTTCACGACCACTGAAAATTGGTAATGAATCTGTTTTAGCAACACATAACGAAACATCTTCAAAACGAGTCGAGAGGTATGACCAAACATTTCTTGTGATATATCTATAAACGAGTTTTATCCACTAACTTATTTCAAGTAAAGGAGCAGATTATGTCGTTCTCTGGCTTGACTGTGATCGAGAAGGCGAAAATATATGCTTTGAAGTTATCGATAACGTCATCAATAGTATGAAAGAACCACAGAAGACTAAAGAAAACAGAATATTGAGAGCAAAGTTCTCTGGTGAGGTGAAGTCTTGCTACAGTAAGCTAGCATAACCTATGTGTGAACGTGAAACTGACACGCAAAGCCTTTTCTGCACAGCCATCACACACACTGATATCCGTAGGGCAATGGATAATCTTGTATACCCGAACAAAAACGAATCGCTAGGTAAGGCCCCCTTTTTCCCCAAAGTATGTAAGCTATCCGATGTTTCACGTCATGACCATTCTCTTTGGGATTATTATTCCATAGCCGTTGATGCAAGACAGGAACTCGATCTAAAGGTATTACCCTTCTTTTTTTTTTTCCACACACCCTTGTCAAAATGGTTTTTATCATCATACCATTAACAATACTTTTTTCCGGTCATATAGATTGGTTGTGCGTTTACAAGATTTCAAACACGATTCTTCCAAGGAAAATATGGCAACCTGGACTCTGCAGTAATATCGTATGGTCCATGCCAGACACCAACACTTTCGTTTTGCGTTTCGCGTCACGACCAAATACAGTCATTCTCTCCTGAACCGTTTTGGAGTTTAGCAGTGACTGTTGCGAGAAAAAACAATAATGACAAGGATAAAGAAGAGACGTTGTTACATTGGAAAAGGGAACGAGTGTTTGACAGGCAGATTGCAAGAATCTTTGAGAATTGTGTTAAAGAGGCTAATGAAGCGATGTGAGTATATTCGTTCATCATCGCGTGACCAAGAGTCTAAGTTGGAGTTGGAGCATGCTATTTTATTAGTTATCTTATCGCGCTTATTATGATTTATTCAGTGTTATATCGGTTAAATCGGAACGAAAGACCAAATCGAGACCGCATGCTTTGAACACTGTAAGAAACCATTTTATCGACGTTGTATCAGAGATTATTGCTTGCGTTTATCGAAAACTTGTCACTTAGGTTGAGCTTCTCAAACACGGATCGTCCGCTCTGGGAATAGGTCCACATGATATGGTAAACAAAAGTGGTTCGATTTTTTGGTTTAATACTAATTGCTTTTGTTGTTTCTTGCTTTCTTGCTGTTGTTGTTCTAATCTTTAGTAAATTGTAGATGTCTATAGCGGAACGTCTATACATGCAAGGTTACATTTCCTATCCGCGAACGGAAACAACATCATACCCCAAGAATTTTGATATAAATGCCGTGCTAAGAACACAACAGGCCCACGGTGTTTGGTACGCACATTTTATTTACACTTGACAAAAGTTGCATTATGCACGAGCATTGACTTGTTGTTGCTATTTATTGCTTCAGGGGATCGTACGCAAGCGAGCTTTTAGAAAATGGAGTTCACAAACCTAGTGGTGGAGTGGATGTTGGTGACCATCCGCCTATGTATGCGTCTAACGAAACTTTGAAGACAGTTTGTTTTTTACACTGTGTTGTACTAAACCTTTTTATTTTTGTCACAGAACGCCCATGCGAAAGGCTGAAGAAGGAGAGCTTTCTGGCGATACTTGGCGTGTATATAGCTACGTGACGCGCCATTTCCTTGGTTCGATAAGTCCTGATATGCGATATATCCGTACAACGGCTATCATTAAAATAAATAACGAGATATTTGAATGTTCAGGTAAAAAGTTGAAACCAATCTTGCAGCGCGGGCGTAATGGCTTTTTCATAGATGTAACCGAAATGTGTTCTTTTTTTTTTTTTAACTTTGTTTAGGATCACGAGTTGATCGAGCTGGATTTACTAGCATTTTATATTCTCGCACATCGTCAGACACTTTTATACCCGAGTATAAAGAAGGTGAACGATTGGACATTACCAATGTAAAATTGACCGAAGGTCAAACACACCCACCAGATTATTTGACCGAGAGCGAAGTTATTGGTTTGGTAATGCATTGTTAAAAAACTCGGTTCGAACGCTTTCAGTTTGAAGAGACGTTTTAATTTTGACTATTGCTGTTTTTGTAGATGGAGAAGCATGGGATTGGAACAGACGCATCGATTCCTGTGCATATCAATAACATATGTCAGAGAAATTATGTCAAAGTTGAGGGTAATGCACGACGGCTTGTACCGACAAACTTGGGTAAGTGAAAAAAAGGCTGTCTTGTATATCTGTGAATACTGGCAAGTATTAATAACATTACATGGCATTCATAGGAATTGTGCTCATTCATGGGTAAATTGTAGCACATTCGGTTTCTTTTGCTTTACTGTATTTTGATTCTAATTTGTGATGACTGTTACGCGTTTTGTATAGATACCGTAAGTATGAATCGACCTTGTCTGATTTTATTCTACTTGCACGTCCAATTCGTTAATATGTACGTTTCCGTTTACAGAGAAAATTGATCCTGACCTCTCTTTACCAACCATGCGAAGTGATGTTGAAAAACAACTCAATTATATTGCATTAGGACAAGCGAAATTCAAAGACGTGCTTGATCACTCGTTGAAACTGTTTTCAGCAAAATTCAAGTATTTTACAGAAAAGGTATGGATCAGAATTGAAAAAATTTTAAAAACTGATATAGAAAAAGTATGTCATTGAGCACATTATCATAGATTGGTGAAATGGATCAACTATTCGAAGCGACTTTTTCTGTTATTGCTGAAACTGGAAAGATCATGTCTAGGTGTGGCAAATGCAGGAGGTGAGGACTGAGTTGCTATCTTGCCTTGGTGATTCTATCGGTGGATTTGTTAGCTCTAACCTATCACTTTTTTTACAAGATATATGAAGTATATCGCATCAAGGTGATTACAAGCTTTCTCGTATTTTTCAGTAGCTGTTTTTGACTTTAACGATTCCTCTAGGCCACAAAGACTTCATTGTAAGACGTGTGACGAGACTTATTCACTTCCACAAAACGGATCTATTAAGGTATATAAACTTAGCTGGTAGCGTATGCGAGTACTACGGCGTCAGCACTCATTAATCTTATTTCACTTCACACATGTAGCCATACAAGGAACTCAAATGTGTAAGTAATTTACAATACAATACATCGGCTTTCAGTCATGTCTTGATTTCTCAACGGGTTAAATATGCCAATATTTTCAAGCCTTTGGATGATTTCGAGTTGGTTCTTTTCTCAACTGGATCTGACGGAATGGGTTACCAATTGTGTCCTTATTGTTATAATTACCCGCCTTTTGAAAATATCAGCAAGGGTATTGTATTGCGTGCTCGAGTACTATCTGGGTTTCTACTAGTTTTCCCACTTATATATTATTTACACTATTTTCCCTGCTAATAAGGAATGGGATGTAATAAATGTACGCACCCGACATGCCCACAGTCTATGATACGGAATACAGTGTGCCCGTGCCCTCAAGCCGAGGTGACAGGGTGCAAGGGTCGACTAGTTCTTAATGCTACGTTGAGTACTCAATGGAATCTTTGTTGCAATTCTTGCAATTTGGTCTCGGCATTTACTGATAAGCTTAAAGGTTGGATTATTGTCATACATGACCACGGCCAAACGTATACATAGTCATTAATTGGAAATTTGTTTTTAATCCTTACAGCTGTTTCTGTTACAAAGGATGAGTATTGTGATGACTGTGGCTCTTCTATACTAAAAATAGAGTTTAGTAAAAATCAGACAAGAGAGCCCTTGGAGGGTTGTATTCTTTGTGACGATGAAATTTCCAGCCTTTTAAAAACCAGGTAAAATCCATCATTCTACAAATATTCAGCTTTGTTATTAGGGCGTTATTAACATCATGCTATTTGCTTATCGTCAATAGAATTGCTCGTCAGCCGTCGTCTTATAGAGGGAGAGGGAGAGGACGGGGAAGGGGAAGGGGAAGAGGAAGAGGGCGAAGAAGGGCGTCAAGGGGAAGACGGCGCATGCGATAGATGTACAATATATTGCACGATATCTCCCAAATAATTTATTTACGAATGCGTCGGTTGTTGACATCGGAATTCATATTGTATCCCTATTTAGTGGTTATTTTTTTCAAGTGAAACACAAGAATTTTTTTGATCCGCCGATTAAACATTTAAAATAGTCCTTTTTTTTTTCTCCTGTACTTCCCTCCCTTTTAAAAACATGCGACGATTTTTACAACCAATCCTGCGTATCAAAGGTATTGCAGATCTGATGGGGCGATGGTTTAAACCCATAGAACCAATAAAGTTGATAGCTCCGCCGCCACCACCTAGCACTCTACCAATGTTGAAAGAAGAAGAAAGGAAAAAACCTGAATTTAAAACATACCAAATGCTTCATCTTCCACAATTTAAAAACTTTTTGCTACGTGAAATAGCTCTCACGCATCCTCGACGGGAAAATCCAGTCTTTTTTATATATCACGATGACCCAGAGTTATTACCATTCATTCAAAATGGACTCAGTTTCAAGAAATTGGCATTTCTGGGTGATGGTATTCTCAACGTAGAAGTTTCGCGAGCACTTCTTATACGTCACCCTCATCTCAGTACTGGCGATATCACTATCATGCGACAAAGTCTCGTATCGAGGGACGCCTTGGGTGTTTTTGCCGAAATCTATGGAATACCTCGGTTATTGATTGCTCCCCAAATAAAGGAATTTTCGAATAGCATATATGCTGAAGCGATGGAATCTGTTATCGCAGCATTGGACATTGATTCGGGACGAAAAGGAGTTAGGAAAATAGTTGAAGAAATGATTGACTATTCAGAATATATCGAGTTTGGGAGGGTTATAATACAGGCGTTGAAGTGGTTACCATTGGAAAAAATGGCAGATACAGATTGGCTTAAAAGTGAAACAGAGAAAGGTGAGGAGAAAGGTGAGGAGGAAAAGGGTGACGAGAAAGGAGAAGAGAAAATTGATGAGAAAGGAGATGGGAAACTTGATGAGAAAGGAGATGGGAAAATTGAAGAGAAGGGTGACGAGAAGGGTGATGAAAAAAGTGACGGGAAAGGTGACGATAGTGGTAAGAAGAAAAAGAAGAAAAAGAAAAAGAAATAGAAGATTAACAGCTTTTGGGAACTATGGGATAGTGACGACGAAATCTGAGGGGTTTCCTTCTCTTGAATGTATGTTTTCATTAAAACGAACAAGAAAAGAACATTTTTGTACCTTGAGTACCGGATTCAATCTTTCATAGTCAGAATGACCATAAAACTGTTAAAATATTTGTCACGTGTGTCAATCAATATAACGTTATAGTGAACGCGTTCAAAAGGTTATCCTTTTATAATTATATACACAAGAGATTATTCTTTGCTTTCACTGCATTCTCATAATTTGCAAAATTGGAGGTGGCCAGAAAGTTTTTGCTCATGCAATCCAAAGTCATGCTGGGGACTAACATTCAAACTGAAACTGACATAGACTTTTTAAGTTGTAATCTATTTGCGCATAAGAAAATAAGACTCAATTGTGATGAAGCAAGAAACAAATATAAAGAAGCACGGAGACACATATCTAGCTATTGAATAAGTAGATTATCTTTTTATGTGTTTTAATAATATAAATAGCATTAAGCCAGTTTCATAATAAACAACTCATCTAAAGTTTGGTAATTTTACTAGTACAATTTTTTATCCTAGGGTATATTTGATTTTTACATACAAGAACAAGAATCTGATATTAATATTAGTTAGTTTTTCTTAGTACCATTGTATTATTGTCAGTCAGACATCACACGTTTGTTTTTTGTTTTTGATAGTTGGAACTAATTTACTTTTTTCCAATCAAGAGTCTCAAGTTGAGTATTAGCCCATCGTGCTCTAATTACTTTAATCCTATCTAGCAACCTTTGTCTCGGTTCTTTTCAGTTTTATTTACTTTTTTTTTTTAATAATATCAATACATTTGCCCATTGACAAATTAAGAGGCAAGTCAGGAAATTTTTTGTTTACAATTCACTTATGACGAAGAGATTTTTTCCAAGCAAATTGTTAACTCTGCTGTTAAAATAGATCTGGTTACAAGATACACCCGCAAGTTGCGGTTGTAGTAGTTAGTCTAGGTAGTTGGGAGAGCTATTATTTTTCGCGTAGTCATGTTCTTATTCTTCCGAACGGGGATGCTGTCAAATTTAGCTTCATGTCACCACCCCTTATTCTGTGATTGTCAATTAAGACTGAATCTAAATCTCAATAATTTATACGGGCGCTTATCTAAACGAGAAGTCTTAATATATCCAAATAAGGCACTTGCGGATTAAATAAGTATTGTAACGCAGAATTTAGAATTAAAGCGGAAATTCTATTTAAATTAATCAGGGTATCTTCGATTGGGTGTTTCGACTAGACTAGTCGAGTAAAGTCACTTGTCTCTAACCAATTATTTAGACAAATATTGTTTCTATAATTAATTACGAGTTCTCGTTTCGTTATTAAACTCCGTTATGAATTTTTCCATGGCAGATTTTGCATACCGGGACTTGTTTCAACAGATATTTTTACAACAACTTGGCAGAGAGTTTATTGATATACCCAGTCGAATAATTGATATTTCAATAATTATAATAAAAAAAAGCATTTCGATTTCTATTTGGTATATTACGTTGTGATTAGGCACTTATCCGATTACTTTTTAATATCAGGAATGGAGTATTCCAAAATTTCAAACATTCCAAACATTTCAAAAGTGAGCCTTGACAATGAGCTTTTGAGTTGCTTATTATTATTATGTACTTTCTAAATATAAAAGGCGGCGTTTCAAAAACTAGGAAATATATATTGTAACTAAGAACGAATAAGTTAGGTATGACGTTTGAAAACATTTATCACATGACTCGCTTATCGTTATCTTTACCACTATAACCCAGATTAGGACTGAAGTCACACAATTGCTGAGCGCCAATGAAGATTGCTATAAAAACCCCGAACTCCGGAACTTTCTCATCTCGCTTTTCCATCATGTCGCAAGAAGAACCAAAACCAGGCGTTTTTTACAATTCAATAATCACTGATGTTTTCCTAAATGAGATCTTAAAAGTATAGTATAACCAATTATTTGTCAAAACTGATAATTATCGTTAAGATTATTAGAGATGTCCGAATTTAAGTAGGCTAATATTGTGCCGGCCGCACAAATTGCTAGGCTTGAACTATTACTATAGTAGTTTACATTATAACGTTCTTATTTGCATGTTTAATATACAGATGCTACGGAGTAGCAGAAAAATTGCTATTGCCGTTAAGAATTATTCGCAAGATACTCTTGAAAAACCTCGAGTATGGTATATCAATGGGACATCCAAATTTGGACTACCCTTTGATTCAGTAGTCAGTGGTAAAGGTTTGGCTTGGGGTGCCCGTAAGACCGAATACTCGACTGCAGGAACAGCGGGAGTTATTACTTATAAAATCAGAGGACGCAACCTATCTTTAGCCGTAATGTGGAGTGTCCCATTCTGGTATGTCGGGTATGCAAATCGCTGGAACGTTAAAGTCTATGAAGGTACAAAGAAGCCTCAAGGTAAAACATTTCAAACTCTGAATCTGTTTATCCAATTTTTATATCGCAATATTAAGTTGTTTTTTTTTACGTTGCTGGGTTAGATTTGTTTTACGAAATGTACAATGATGGTTCCCATCGAGGGAATAGTAACCATTACGAGGAAAAGCTATTTGGAAATTACAGTTACAGAGGAACTATGGGAGACGCTGGACAGGCTATTCTCACTGTAGATTTTAAAGGTGACGAATCCTACAACAGCAAACATGGATAATTTACTGTCGTTCGTCCCTGATGAAAGGATCGAACATTGACATAATTTGTCTCACATCGAGACGATGAATCGTCAGTGTCTATTTTTGCACTTTCAGCATTCAATTATAAATAAAGCGTTGTAATTCGATTCGAATAATTACGCAAGTTTATTGTTTGTGTCTAATAACATAATGATTTAAATTAATAATGTGTTTTCCCTGTGTATCGAGATAGATAATCAGAAAATAAGCTTAATGTGTGTGCAGAAATTTGTGAAGCTTTTAAAAGTTACTGCTTTCCGATCAAGTCTTAAGTGTTGCGGTCGGCGTAATAGTTAGGGTATAATTGGGGGAGCGAACTAACTGTGGGCGGTTCAGTCGACAGGAGGTTTAGCTCACTATCTTTACCCTTACTACAGATTAAGACTGAATGCTTGAGACGCCTTCGGTGCCTATTGCGTTTGTTCTGCTATGTTACTATTCATTCTAATAAGTGACGTTTCTTATTTAACTATGCGCGCCTTTCCTATTCACCTATACGTAATACCCTCCCGGCGCAATAATATAAACGCGATTACTAGTAGAACGGAAATTCTATCTATAAGTTAAACAAGACAAGGCCTTCGACTTGGTGCTTGACTCGTCACCTGTCAACCGCTGTCATGATCGCTACGCTTCAACAGCGTTTTACGTGATCTCCCTAACTGAAGACAAAAATTCTAAATACACCGTACAGAAAGGCCAGAATAAATAGTGATGGAAATTTCCTTATTTATAACTTTACCTGTTGGATTCCCATTTCGCAATCTGAAGACACAGCCGAATTTTTACCTCTACAACCTTTACATAAAGAATCAATTTACTAAATCATGAGTAAATTCACTTTATCTCAAAATGCTTCTATTGATATAACTATCACCGTGAGCATTTCTCTATCTCTGTCAGATGAAAATATGCCTATTGCAAACCCCATAATTTCTTTAGTTGGACACACCAGCACAGAAGCAAGTCTAACAGGTTCGTCGTCATGATGCTGCTCGTATTGATATTCTTATAAATGCATTTGTCGATCAAGGTATTTATTGGTCGACCCTGCACAGTTAATTCGATGTCTACTTGTGGGAGCCCGCGGACGATCCGCTGTGAATTGACGATATTCATTGTTCACCGCAAACAGAATCGACATATCATCTGCCCCTCCTAGTAAAACCTTATATCCGCTGACTCCTACGATCCAATAACGATCACCTTGATCCATCCCTCTGGAGCGACGGCTGAAAATTCATTTACATCCGCAAAAAAATCATCGCTAATACATTGTATCGGAATTCTAATCATTATCGACCAGTCAATGTATTGCGAAACTTTAGAATTCCAATTTATCGGCACTAAATCAACAACTCCCAACCATAGCGCCCGCTTTTTTGGAAAATAAAATAAGAAAGTAACAGTACGTCCGCTAAAAACACTATCGAAAATCAAGTAGCAGTTCTACTTAAAACGATATCGCAATCACCACCCTAATCACGAACAAACGAATAAGAAAGTTAAAGTATTCAAAATCGCAGATATCGCGAAATCTCTGCTCACTAAGAAGGTGGAAACTTCTTCTACCGTATCGTGCGATAATGAAGATAAACATTAACTGTGGGTGGAGATATTGACCATACTCAACAACGTACTCATTCTTCACCAGCGCAGTCCGAACCTCCTGCCAAACGAACTCGAAAGAAGTCTTGCAATCCAATACACCAAATCTATTTTATGTACGATATTAACCAATTGATATACAGAAGCTAATACTATATTTCACTTTATCACATTTAACACACCATAATGTTAAATGCTAATGCGATGATGCATTAAATCCTCGAATCAAACACTATAATCAACCCATATTACTAATGACTTAAATTATTTTGTTTGTTTACGATCTATACAAACTAAGCCTATCTTAAACAATCATCACACATTATTAAATTGACACTAAATTCGAATGTTTTATTATACAGAAAAGGCCAGTCTGGACCGTATGTATCGAAATTTTTACCGTCACATTTAAAGTTTTACCTTTCAAATAAAATGTCATAAACTATACTAATACCGCTTTTCAAACCATTCCTTATTCAGGACGCCAAAAATTACGAAACTTGAAATATAACTGCAATCGATTTCCTTAATTAATTTAAACTCAATACGGTTAGTCGCACCACTCCTTTCCAATAACATTTTCAAAATTCTTGTCGGTAAAACATACTATTGGTGAAATGATTGTCAGCGAAATGGACCAGACCCCACTAAACAACACTCAATAAGTATGTTCACATACATATATTCCATCCCTAAATCACACATAAAAGAACAAGACATTGTTATCACTCAATTCAAGGTTACTTTTTAAATAAAATGTCACAATTTACATTCATCCAACCCCGGTCACAGGTTACAGACTACGCTAAATGCACCATGTACCTACAAATTTGCATAATTTACGCTATATCTTCCCAAACCAAATGGCTACAGATTTCACTGAATACATAGAATCACCACTTACTTATACACCATCCTCTTCAATATGAATCTGTTCAAATTCCAAACCGTCAACTACATAACATTCTCACCCGTTTTTCCAATACGATCTTGTATCAACACACTGCGTATTTTTTGGAAGATTATTATACCTCAAAAAAGCAAAACGGTTACCAATATTTATCTATCCACTCCAGTCGTCATTTCTCCAAATCGATTTAATTTTTACCGGAAACCAAACATCGCTAAAAGTTTCAACATACTCTACTTGTGCAACTCAACAAAGACGCTATCCATGCCCTCAACTATGTGCAATTCCTCCTAAAATCGAAGCAATTCCATAACACAGAGACAATTTTTTCCCCCAGTTTTTCTTCACCGCTCTCTCGGAAGAACTACAAACAACGCTTTCAGAACATCGTACTCATTCCTAACATTTTTTTAACCAAATGTCAAATTTTTTATTTTTCTATTCAAAAGCCTACTACCTGTATTAGTATGTACTATGTAAGCCACCGGAGTTAAATAATTTTCGCAAAATAATTCTAACTGACATCCATGTATCACTAACTTACACATGAAAATTGCATATATAAAATTTATATCAAATACACAGCACAACTATTAATTTAAATGGGGGCAAAGCCCCTCATAACTCAAGCTCTAGTTGATACTAAATATTACCCGCGTAACAATTCCGTATTGCAATGATTTTTTTTTACCCTCACAAACATTAGAAACCAAACTTTAGAACATATATTAAAAGCTCTTATCAATCAACGTCTGATAAACAACTCATGCAACAAAATTTATTAACGTCAATCAGAATATAGTGTATGATGAGAAAACTATCAAAGAGATAGTCGATACAGGAAATATTGATGCAGAGAGGAAAAAGTGGAGAGCTTAATGTTGAGAGGAAGGTGTCTGTTCGCTAAACGCTTAAACGTTTAATATTAATATTGTTTCAGAACTATACGTCAAGATGACTTAATGGAGATGCGAGCTTTCCATTAAATTCGAGAAAGTTAAGAAAAAAAGTTGTTACAAAAAGCATGAGCAAAAGAAGCAGACAATTAAAGGCTTTTTATGTTCGATCTTAAATTTATGTTATACATTATCATAAAATAAAAAGATACAAAAAACTGTCGTTATAACGTTGACAAGTTTAATTAAGCGTCCGATATAAAGCACGTAAGACAATATTACAGAATTGTCAATATAACGGACACAAGCGCTGATACCGAGCAGTCCTTATATAGCTTTTTGTGTATTTGTCGATGTTTATTAGTAGCTAGCGATGCTTTAGATACGCTTCGCAGAGTTTGTGTTAATTTTGTATGTTGTCTACGAAATTTTAGGGTTGACGTGTTTCGTTGTTGGAATGTTTGCAATGGAGGTAGTATTTTGTTTAGATGTGTTTGGCTTTAGTTCGCATGGTAGAAGCGGTTATAAAGGCAACGGTAACTTTGTTTTAATTGTAAACAGTTATGTATCCAAAGCTTGTTCGAATGTTAATGTTAGTATATTGTTGCAGTTTTCAAAATTCTTAAGTCACAAATTTTGTCCACGACTTTTTTTGCGAATATAGCGATTGCAAAAACTGGTCAAAAACACTGTGAAAACTTCTGCATACCCGCGATTATTAAACCTTTCTGAAGAGTAGAAGACGCCTATTTAATACGACTTTGTCCCTTTACTTAGTGCAAGGCAAGAAAAGCGTGGTTTTATAATCGATTACAAACGATTATTAACGATTACAACCAGTTATGGAACGATCGTAACATCATGAAGGGAGTATGTAATCCACTTGCATTTGTAACTTTCGTTTCCTTTTTCACAAGTACAAGTCTCAAAACGTTATCTGTTTTACATAATAAACAGAGTTGGCAAACGTGACTACATGGTTAAAGTTTATAAGAGACTGCACCACCATTGTTATTGAATGAGACTATGTTTAACAGATTGCTAGACTTGACCAAATGTGTGATGGCGTTGGTTAGAAAGAATGACTGATGCGTAGAGGGAAAACAGCCTCTACCAATATTTCTTACTGATAATAAGAATTTGTTATCAATATAAACACTCACCTAGCATAATCAATGATGTGCAGCATGTTCAATTGTAAGGTAAATGCTTTCAAATGTCTCTTCACATGAAGGATAAGGACATCTAAATTGCAATCTTCCTGCCTCTTTTTCTGATGATTGTGTTGATTCTGTTGACATTGGCGATGATGATGTCACAGGATTCTACAAACAAATCCATAAATAATCCTAAATATTAATATTATGACATAACAACAATAAAAAGTAAAAAAAAAAAAAACTCACCACAAGTGGTTCAATTTCCAGTTGATCTACGAGCAAAGTAAAGCCTGGAAGGATATCATTTAAAACCAAGTTCTGCCACTGACTTTTCCTTCGTCTAACAACATTGGTGCCAGCATTTCGTCTATACAGCCAGATGTGATGATTCTTTGGATCAATCAAAAGACCGATCTTGACAGATGTACCTCGTGCAAAGTAAATGTCTTTAAACTTTGAATCCATTTCACGAAATTTTGACCTATCAAGAATAAAGAAAGTGATTTTGTCTAAAAATTATGTAATCAAGTTGATTGTTTCTAATTTTCAATATATCAACTTAATATTAACATACTGGCAAGATAGGTCTATCACCGCATCAGTTTTACTTACCCTTGAATATTATCAAAGTCATCCACTTCTACGACAACTGTGGGACTAAACGCCTCACCTTGAAAAGTCCAAATTTGCCTGTTTGATAACCTGTGACAAATCTCTTTTGATGTAAAAGCCACGTCTGGTATTCTGATCTCACCACTACCACTACCGAATTTGAAACCTCCTTGGGAGGTTGTCACAACCCCACCCTGTTTAGTCCAAACATTCCAGTTACCAAGTTGACGTGCAATTTCTGCGACAACAGCTTCTTTGTAAATGATCGTGGGTGCCATAGGCACAAGCTTGCCCGCTTTGTCTCGCTCAAAGTGATAAACAAACTCTTCTTTAACTTTTATGGGACGAGTTTTGAGTTGTTCACTGATGTATTCGAACTCTTGAAGACTGTAGGCACGGTCCAAGTCTAGGTTGTTCAGGTCCAAATAGGACATATCAACAAGAGGTGGAGAGACGCGTTTCTTTGACTTCGGCATAACCAGATTAAGTGTTGTATTTATTACATAAACAAATCAAATTTCGATACGGAGTTTCAAATCACCCAAGTATGCAAAGATGAAGACCTTACGTCACTCGCAAAGGAAATGATAAAATCGCTCTATATCTAATTTGGCAAGCGTTTGTGGCGAAATAATCAGGTGATTTCCGACAGTGTAGTGCAAACACAGAATCCAAAGCCATTATGCTTTTTGTTTTTTATTGACCAAGTTTAGCCCTTTACTGGCCTAAACACTGCCTTATTTCGTAGTTGTCGATAACTATTCGAGGGTAAAATCTTTAACACGGCCGACTTTGCCAAACCCACCGCATAGTTCTGAAAATAAACTACCCCAATGTAATTTATCTCAAACTTCTATTTCTTAATTCTTTATTGGCTACGGTGATTTGAATATTATACCATCAATGCTGCAAAATTAATTAAAAAGAATCGTTTAATATTAATAGGAATATTATCGCCTATCGTAAAGATCAGTGTAACTAAGATTATACCATTAAGTAAAATTTTCACTAATTGCTACTTCTTAACCGTTAATAAACATTGCAACTTTTTTATAAAGTTAACGTCGTAAGCAATTAATAAATACTGTATACTAAGTAGTATTATCTTCCATTATTTCCATCATCTTCCACGTCTACTTATATATATATATATATACTTATGTTTTCTCTTCAAAGCGTAATTTAAAGTTGAATAATACACAACAATTGTCACTTTGTATTACGCATGTTAAACAAAGAACTCTTACACTAAACAACAAACGACACGGTTGTCGACTACTTAGAATTGCACGCGCACGCTTGTATCGCTTTACGATAACATTTCTCTTCCTCCAAAGCGTAAATACAACGTATTTAAGAAATTCGCCTTCATTCCACCTAACGTACATACGGCCGTTCATAATAAAGTCTTCTAGCAATACGGTTTATCGGTCACCAACTGATATAAGAGTTCAGCAAGCACAAACGTCTACTCATGCCTCACTTTACACAACCTTACTCTCTTCCCAAACGTAAATACAATTCCAGCAATTTTGCATGCTATGCACATACGGCGTTCAATACAAATCTTCTAACGTTGCGGTTTATCGGCTACTAACTAATAAATAACTCAGACGCTCTCTTTATCGTGTATGCATGACTCTGCACTATTTAATATCTGTCTCGATTTATTTGTTGTTAGAATTTACAGAGCTGTCAGAAAATGCCAGGTCCAGGAACAGGGTTGGCCGGTAATACAATATCATTTTTGGTAAAAGAATGTGTAAAACGATACTGCGAATAGTTTAATACATACGTAAGATACGATTATCTACTAAAATCTTACGCTTTCTGGCCTGTAGCGCAATCCAGCCCGTTTCGCAATAGGCACATCATCTAATATCACAACCAATAAGCGACATCCAATTAAGTGATAATAGCGAAATAAAATGTGCTTATTTCGAACTGGGGCCGTATGCGTAAATTTTTGTGTTACTCCGCGACTGTTCATGGTAATAACATCACTTTTGCCTTTTCTCTTCTCGTGATTGCTTACCTTTTATCACAATCTTTCTATGCCCTGCAATATTTACCACTTTATTAGGTGAAAATTTAGTTATTTGGATTAATTTCTTCTGTATCAATGTGTGAAGGTTAATCGCAGTGTCAGAACTTAAGCATCAAAACCTTGGAAGGTACAGAACAATTTTTGTTATAGCATTTTATGAATGTCAGCAAGTTTCAATTAAACACAATTGCTTCTCGGCTTAATTATGGCAAAATACTTTAATATCTCGGATTAACTCGTTATCAGAATCGTGCCTTTGTATGAACATGAAAGTGATAAAATTTGAGCAATGAAGATAGACTTTTTGTTATTTTGTGTAAATATCATTTTTTGTATTAACCAGTTTTATTATTATTATATCAAAGAAGGAACCTTGGCGCGTATAAAAAAACTATATACAACAAGATGTTATCTGCTTATTCTCTGCAGCTGCTGTCAATTACTCTCTACTATTACTTCTTCCTTAACAGGACAGACAATAGCACCGCCATAGTTTAGATTTCTCTCATTACAAACTATATCTTCTTTGAATTCAGCTGGTGATCCCAAAACAACATGATCATCAGGCATAGCTTTCCTTCCTTCATTCTCTTTACTGACCGACTCCTCACCCGCATTCACTTGTGGTTTTACGTCACCTTCTTCATGCTGTGGATTGTCTTCCTCAGCATCATAATTATCCTCATCATCATCGTCGTCGTCGTCGTCATCGATCGACATAGTAACGTTCTCGGATGCCACTGTCTTGGGTGGAGATGGCTTGAAGTCGCGTTCAATCATCTCATGCAAGCGATTGATAAATGCTGTTGATTGGTCAACATCCGTGAATATATGAGATGATATCGATTGGAGAAACTTGTCCAGTCGGGAAATTTCAGGATCATTACGGTATACGTCCCACATATTTACGCGACTAAATAAGAATCACAAAATGTGAGTAGGGCACAACAGAATAACACAAATGTCAATTATCAGAAACACACTCGTTATTATCTTGATATTCTCGTACGAGACCCTCCAGTTGCGCATACAATTCTTCCGAAAGATTGGTATCTTGTATGACTTGTCTTTGACAAATGTATGGGATCCCTGAATTTGAAATCAAATACCAGTTAGTTATACAACGTCATTTGAATATACTTTGCATGACGCGTCGCCCACGTACGATAAGTTCCTAATGGTTCGTAATCATTTCCGATCGAAAGGAATTCAAACTTTGAGATGTTAGATGAGTCTCTTCTGTCAAATGGGGTCACGATAATACCAATGAACGGTTCAACACCACTCTCGTGCCGACATAATTCCTGTTCACGTTAGATAAAAATCGTTAATAAGTTCCAATTAGTGAACAGTTGGAAACATTTCACGACAGTGATTCAGCTAACATAATCAGTACCTGATACATGGCTTGATTTTCGATATCACGTATTGATGGCTGGGGGTCGAATGTTGGATGAGAGTGATACCATCCTATGACGTCCAAATTTTTCGCAGCAAAGGCATCTCTTGCTTCAAGCTCAGAGCTGGGGTCCATTTCACACTGAAATGATAAATACGAACCACGAGTACAAAGTTAGTATCTACGCACAATATTGTCCTTGCCCTTTACTCATAATCACCTGGAATCCTGTGCTGAAACTTTGACAGGGAAAAGCCATCGACACTTGTAACAAGCCTTCATCATGGTTATATTTCCCACCAAGTAGACCAATGATTTCGGTGGAGACCAAGTGAGCATGAAAATCCATGACCAGCTGTACAATGGTAAAGCGCATTAGAATTATAACAATAATCTATTAAAATTTTCAAATCTACTCGTCAAATACCATTGCGTTTGAAGATGTTATAACTCTGAACGGTGGCGGATTATTATCCGTGTGCTTCTGTGGCGGAACTAATCTGAATGGATCATTCGTTCCATAATTTTCATTGTAATTAACTCTATTCCGCCTTCTCATTCGTCTACCTCCCGACACGTCGACTAAACAAATCACAAATTAGCATATCGAGTTTGAGATGAATTCAATACAGAATAGCATTATGGTCAGTACATTACCTGAACTAGGATCATGAGATATTACATGACCACCAAGGTCTCTTTCATATACCCTTATTACATATCAGTACCGTTGTTTGTGAATTACAAAGGACCATTTCCATCAGTTCCACTTACCAATCTCCATTACTGCTACGTACTCGACGTTTGCGAGACCTTAAATCGTCAGGATGAATACTATGTCAACCGACCACGCTAATTACGACCATCAATCTCAAATACCAGCCAGTCAATTACCTTCCTTTGTACCATTCGTCGTCATCTTTTCCTCTTGAACTCGTATCAGAAACATATTCGACAACACGGGCTTTCCTCTTTACCGTCCTTTTATGTTTTATAGATGGAGAGGCCGCACCAACATTAATCGCTCCTATGTCTTCGAGATACTGGTGAACGCGGCCGATAGCATTTACATCTCCACAGTCCTAACAAGACATAGCTATCAGCATTGATAAGTAACAAAATTATAACTGGGATATTCAGTATGACGACATAAAATGACAAACCTTCAATCCTGGTCTAACACTCGTCTTTGTCACATAGTTTGGCTTACTATTTATCCATGCATTCAGAATATAATTTCTAATACGCATGTAGCGCTCGGGCGTTTTTGCAGCTTTACCGCAAAAAAATTCGGCGTTGGCAGCCTTTTCTTCATCGGTTACGATACTTTGATTAAGAACCTAAAAATGATAAGAAATACCGTGCGACGGAGCAGTACAGTTAAAAATACCGATTAATAACAGAAATATCAACACGATCTCTAATGAGCAAATGGGCCCGTTCCTTGAACTTACTCTCTCTCCTAGCACATTATCATCTCTTTCGGTATCACTTTCATTCGTCGTGTCATCGACATCCATATTCTCTTGATTCATACTATCGTCACTCTGCGAACTACTAGGAGTCCCCACCTGCTTTCGCCTATAGACATCGTAACCGGTATCACCATTCTCGGGATTGCCCGTGGACAGGGGGCTTTCATTACGGTGAGAGGAGATTGTGTTTTCACCACTGCGAGAACTCTGTGGACTGAGTGGTTGTTCTGGACTGGTCGGGGTGGCGAGATCAGATAGTGTATCTTCCATGGAGGAATTTAAGTATAGGAAGGAGAATTGGTAGATTTAGAGAAGGTAAAAAAAAAAAAAGATTCACCCGAAAGTCGCGTCGTCAGATTTTTCTTTCAAAGAATAATCGATATTAGTATTTAATAGACAATGGAATTTGGCGCCACACAATTGATTCAGGGTTCAGGTTGCCACAATCGCGCCATATTCATGTTTCACAATCAATACTAAACGCACGCTTCTGCATTTTTGCAAAGTTCATCTTGCGACCAAAAGTTATTGACTGTAGAATAAAATTCTTTCACACATCATAGAATGTTGTATCTATTTGGGAACGATATAGAGTGTGATGTGTCTTACTAGTAAACTTTGACAATGTGTGATTTGAATGTTGATACGTTTAAGTAACAAATAAACCGAGCTAAGTAGCTACAAGAAAATATTGAACGCTTGGAAAACAATACAGATTTTTCAACATGACCAACAAGTGCAATGATTGATGAAGAATAGAATATTGACTATTGTAAATAGGCTTTTGTTAAGACAACGAAAATGATTGACAGATTGCATTAAAAACTATTACTAATTTGCGCCAGTAATGTCTTTACAGCGTTTTGCTGCAAATACATTATATCTCCTTTTCATTTGAACTGATTATATTGGAATGTTAATTGTAAGTTGTTTACTAGTTTCAATTACAAGTGTTTTGACATACTAGATAACGACAATAAAGTCTTACATTAACGACATACTAGATAGCCAAGGGCATTTTGAATATCATTACTAGCTACAAGCAAGTATTATAATTGGAAGGAGGAAATTTATGCTAAGACTGTTTTAAAATGGGACAACATTAACATTATAAACTGATTTTATTGGTGATACAGTTCGCGAATTTTAACAGGGCGAGAAACATTTGATTTATGCACAGTGAATAGGGCCAATTATTATGTACGAGTTCTTGATGAATGTATTTCTTTTCGGTTCGCGCAGTCATTCAAACCAACAATAAAGAATTGTTTGTCATTATGCCTCAGCCAAGAATTAGAAAATAAGTAGCAAGTTGTTTTGAATTTATATCTTTAAATCACGATTACAAAATTGAAATAAAGGTGAATACGATAAAAACATATATTGCATTACACTCTGTAATTACTGCCAATATTATTTAAAGAAACCCAATAACAAAAAAGCCGTAAATCTTGCAAATACCTTTCTTATTGTAAGCAAAACATATTTGTATGATTCTAATTGCTGAATCTGTCGGATGTGCGACATGACATTCGCTCGCAAATTTGGTTCAAGACAGTTCGTCTGATCTAACAATAATAAGAACTATAGTGGGGTGAGTAACTATATCACACAGTCAAGGACCAAAGAAGAACGTTCACAACAGACGTAATTACAAGT
>CAJVPJ010000401.1:0-26214 GCA_910592205.1 Paraglomus occultum | reverse complement strand
AAAATTAACAAGTCTATAAGTTACAATGAGCACCATTATTACTTTTCAAATGTCATCATTCACACTGGTCATTTTTACTGCCACATTATAATCAGCCTCTCATTTATAAAATGTTCACTTTGTCTGGTTTTGTTGCAGCATGCCCCATATTAATATTACAGCATATGATACCTAGTGATCTGATTTGCTCAGCTTGACCATATAAGTATAAATAGAACGGATTATGTATTTGCTGTACTTATAAGAAAGTCTAAAATCAATCAATCAATCAATGCCAATAGAAATAACAACTACAACAAACATAAATAAATTAAATATTAATATAAAAACCAAAAAGTCCTTGTCATTCATTTTAATTTTACTTTTTATTTAGTGATTTAAAGCAGCTTATAGGACTCTGTTTTTATATAGAAATTTTATAGTTAGGATCATTTGTTTTTATTTAAAAAAATCCCACATCTTTAATCCAATAACTTATGAGCATATCATGATCATGATGACTGCATGTCAAAGCAGAAAGCGTAATTGTCGAGATTGCAAAAAGGAATTAACTGGCAAATACTATATTATTATTATGTCTTATGAATAAGTTTGAGTGGCGTGGCTAGCTACGCCCCCGCCACAAAAGCCTCTGGAACATGAACTTTGCATTTAACGAAGTAAACATGCCGCGGCGTACGTTTCAGGAAGGAGCTTCTGGCCCTAACTCAACTTGATTGCTGCAAAGCCTTGTTTGACATCACTTTCTTTTGCTTCAGTGACGCAGACGAGTTCAGTGTTCTTCAGAACTGCATAATCACCATGCCAACTGTTATTGTCACCATTGACATTTCTCTCTGTGTCCAGTCATGTCCTTGGGACCAGCAGTATGGCTGCAAGCATAACCTCAGAAACAAATTCACAGTAGACTGCTTCACTTTTGCCTATGGCAGTACCAAAGCCCTGCAGTTTTCTCTGATATTAATCTTGAGAGCAAAATTAAAAAATAAAACAGATTTAAGCATGAACCTTGATGTTTTCTATACAGTGCATAAAGTGCTCATTTTCTTCTTCAATCTCAGTTCTCCTGGTTTGAAATTTGTTACTTCGACAATTTCACCACTAATGTTTAGTATTAGGTAGCTGCTTGATTCATTAATCACCTCTGTTAGTTGGCATGCTCACCTAACTTTAAATGCAATTTCTTGGACTTCAGAGCTCGAATGCGAATCCTTAGGTCATTACTATCAGTCACTTTAACCCATTCTTTATTTTCTTCAAAAAAAAGACCAATTTCTTCCTTTCTCTATTCATCCAAAATTTTTTCGGATAGGCGATCAATAATCCATGACACGGTCACATCAGATATATTGATGGTCATTCCGAAAATTTGTTTTTTGCTTTTTCAATGAGCATGAACGTTAAAAGAAATGCTTATGTGTCTATCAGCGTCTGTAAGGGGCAACGTAAGAGAAAGAGAAGTAAGAATCGGTCTTAGATGCCGGTTTCTTAGAAGGACGTTCTGTTTACAAAGGTAACAATGCGCAACCGCCGCATTTTGGTGTACAATTCGCGCTTCCAAAGGACAATTGCTATCAGGATTATGGTTTAAAAAGACAAGCGATAAACAGTAAGCAGGACCCCACCAAGAAAGCAGCGCGAGAAAGAAATAATTTAAAGCTATAATGCATTTCAACTATCCTCCCGGTAAACGTGTATTCATTGCTTCCCATTACTCGATGCAATGTTTTCCCAATACAACTACATTACAACCTACATTACATACGCCTAAAGTCGTTACCTGGTTGAGCAGCTGTTGGCAATTTGCGCTGCAGCTCCCGGACTGTTGTTTCCGTCTCACCCCGCTCATTCTCCAGTTCTTGTCTTTTCCCATCCCACTTCGGCACTTCTTCACCACTCCTCAGTCGGTCCAACTTCGGATATGAAATCTATCCATCTCAAGAGTTTGTTCTTCCGCTGCTTGTCCTGGTTTTTTCCACAAAAATATTACAAACCAGAAAATTGATGAAGTAAATCAATTTAATGAGAATTGGCCAACGTGACTATCCATCAGAAATCGAAAACTTTGTTGGAACGATTTAATCGTATTGTATAAAAAAGAATTAATTAGATACAAAAAAATTTTAACAATGGTGTTTGAAGTTCGTAAGTTGCTCGGCGAAGGAAAGAGCGTTGCTGTTTCTACGATAAAAAACTTTTACCTACGAAGAACAACTTTACGGAAGAAATCTATTATGGCAATTCGATGTTGGATTGAGGAGGAACAACAAAGATGACGGAAATGAAAATTACGACATAGTTTTATTATGGTAAAATGGTAACAATGCACCAGAGTGGCCGAAGAGTATGTTATACTCATAAATGGCTTTGGGTCCGAGTATTTTCCTCCCATGCAATTACTCTGGTGCTTTTATTACTATTTATACTTTCAAAAGTGTCGCATGTTATAATAAAGATATTAAATCGTGCTTACAAAAATTAAATTTTGTCGTGTAATTTGACTCTTTGGTTGCAATTGTGTCAAAGTAGCAAATATAATCAATTCTCAACAAATGCGCTCCAGCAGTCTTTATCAATAAGGAACGATCGCTCAATCAGTGGAGGCGTTGGTGGAAAGCTTATACGTTAAATTTATTTTTCTTACGTTTTTGTTTCTTTCTTGGTTCATAAGTTGATCTAAAAGTTTGTTTATTAATTATAATTTTCCTTTTTTCTTGATAAATTTCATAAGTAATTTTTTCTTTATCTATAGATATTCTTCAAGAATTTTGGTGTAATTCATTTCAAAAATGTAAGGGGCAATTTTTTCTCTTTGGCTTTCTTTAGAATGCTTCTAATAGTGCTGCGATTCTTGGGTTTCATGGTAGATTTAATATAAGTTAGTTTCATATTTTACATAGAGATAATCCTATTTTCAAACCTGTTATGGTTTATATTCACTACATTCTGGTATGATAAAGTGATTATTATAATTAACAGGTCTATAAGGCACCATTATTACTTTTCAAAATGTCATCAGTCACACTGGTCAATTTTACAATAATCAGCCTCTCATTTATGTTACATAATCATAATAGAATGTTTACTTTGTCTGGTTTTGTTGCAGCGCGCTTCATTTATGATTATTCCAGTCTTTACTTAGACTGTTGCAATCTCAAGTTATAGAGCCATACAAAAACTCCCGTCCCCCACATACTTCTAATGGTGCTGCAAGTCTTTGGTTCCATTGTTGATTCGAAATTGTATATTATGATTAACGTGCATTATTAGATACTATTAATACATAAAGAACTTCGAAATTAAAATTCAATTGCGATCCAGATTATTTATCTCCCAGTGTCTCGTGTCTTGACTTAGTATATAGCCTCGTGGATTTTGCAACTGCAACACGCTTCTCCTGAAAACCCTCACATTTGAATGTTAACCTGCTTTCCCTTATCTTTCTTCTAATTTTTGTTCTTTTCTTAAGTTGGTGGTAATGTTCGTTCATAGTTTACTATTTTTCGTTCTTCTTGGTAAATTTCATAAGTGATTTTTCTTGATCTAGATATTCCTACAGTGTTTGGGTGTCATTCGTTTTAGAACGTATAGAGCAATTTTTCTCCTTGAACTTTTTTTAGAATGCTTCTAACAGTAATTCTTTGGTTCCATGGTAGACTTAATATAAATTAATTTCATATATTTTATTTTATATAGAGATGATTTTATATTAATCATGTTATTATTCATATTAATATTCATCACATTCTGGTATAACAAAGTGAATAACAAGTCCACAAGTTATGAATGAGCACCATTATTACTTTTCAAAACGTCATCATAATCAGTCACACTGGTCAAATTTCACGGCCGCATAATCAGCTTTCATTTACGTCACATAATAGAACGTTCACTTTGTCTGGTGCTCATATTAATATTAATCATGATCAATATTCGGCATGCCCCATTCTGAATACAGAATATCTCCTGTGGGTTAATACACCACACTCCTTAAGTTCTCTCGTCTTGATTGTCACAACTTGTAACAGCGCATTGTTAGTTTATTTAATAGTGAAACCTACCATAATGTTATTAATTAGATTATTGCGATTGACTTTATAAGATACATTTTGATTTAATACAATAACAATGGGATTACTTGGCTAACTTAAACATCTGCTTGGCATTTGCCAAGTCAACATTCTAGCCAAGGGCTTCACATGCGTCTAAAAGCATTTTTCAACTACTCTTGAGTTTAGACTAAGACGATGTAGGAATTAACGATATTCATACCAGTTGTTCTAACAAAAGATGAAGCTAGTGTCGTAAATTTTCACACGTGTGACTTCTCTTGTGCAAAGTGTTAGATTTTATGAAGCAAAACTTGAAAAAAGGGACTAATAGAGCCATAGTAACGGACAAAAGGCTTTTTTAGACGTGAGATTTGAAATCGAATACTCTAGCTCGAGTATATACCAACTGTTTAACGAATTAGCTGGACGTTCATCCCAGCTCTGAATACGGAAACTTAAATGATTATGATTGAAGACATAGCATGAAATATTGCAGGGATCTGTGTTCTCTATTAGTCACACTACGTTGAACGCTAACGAAGCATGCACATAAGAGATGGTATTCGCGCGCATTAGCCTACAATGACAAATTAAATATATTTACAGTATTGCAACTTATACTATATCAATAGAAAAAGAAAACTTTTCGCTAACGTATACGTTAGTTACCGATTACGGAAGTCAAAATATTTGCATGTGCGAGATGCGCCATCAGTAGACCTGTGTGTTGAGTAATATAATTACCTGCTTTGCACTCCGAATGGGAATTCTGAAATATTTACTGGTTATCATATCCACCAATCAATTATTTGTTATCAGGAACCATTCCTTAATAATACATGTTCTCATTGTCTGGAAGAGTTGTTTATTTACTGATAAGTCGTAATACAGCATGATAACATAAGTCGGCTGTCTTTTTCATTCCCAAAGGCGTGTAACAAGCCTGAACAATTAACACCAGCCCGCTCGCTATAACCGTCTCCATCTTACATATCTCAGCGCAATTAATAAATCATGTGATTAAATTGAAACTCAATCTATTGCATCAATAATTGCAGACGGACAATATGAGATAGCCATCCTTTTGTTACTGCATACGTCTGCGTTGCATGCTGCCGCGTGGTCTGTCAATGATGTCTCAAATTTTCACAATGAAATATTGTAAAATAATGATGTGAAATGGTGTACTATTAAGTGACTCTAATATGACTCCGATGCAGCAGATAACGAAGGATGGGCTGCTTAATCAATTCATCAAAAGTCCCCCCCCCCCCACCGCCATCCCCGCACCCCCATATCTCCGCCCTCCCCCTTATGTAAGGAAACAAGCCCCGATCGTTGTCTACAATTTCTTGCATATTTTTGCTGAGATGGGTTCATTTCGCTCAGTCACGAGAACAGATGCGGTGAGATTACGATATGCACCAATAGCGGTCACATAATAGTGATGAACTGCACATTCTTTTGCAGCTCAGTCTCACCGTTGATTTGCTGTCCGGATTAACTTGCTTCATTCTACATTTCAACAATAGAGAAACAATTCTCGTTATCAATATCTCGAGTCACCTGATGGGAATATTATAAATTGTACCACCGAGGCAAAGCTTGTCTGGGAAGATGATGTGGGAGAATGGCACATATAAATATAAATGCCGAAATTAATAATATGTCACCAACTGCTCGGATCCTAGTAAATATGATGCACAGATTATATCTTTTGCCGGTGTTTATTTAACAAAATAATGGTTAGGCCTGCGACAGGACCTGTCTTCCTAGTACTTTCCCACTTGCCCATTGGGGGATTGATTGAACGTGGCTCATGCGTCAAACGCAAATAAAAATTTAACCCGAAAATGCTAAAAACTTTTCATCTACGCCCGAGAGGTTACTCACTGGTCAGAACAACGACAATAACATGCATTTACTAAGCCAAATTATACATCTCTATCGGATGAAAGAACGATGATGAAAGAACAGGGGGGAATGGGGAAAGTTGTCAAGTGATCCTTCATTTACTATTCTCTGATATGACGCAATTCGATGAATTAATTATTGAAGAAGGTTTAACGCAGGGGGAAATACCAACACGTACATTGTGTAGAACAAAGACAATAATACAGAAGCAGTGGCTACCGACTGTGCAACTCGAATTACCATTTTCAGGCTTATCTCTTTTGTCGTCTTTCTCGCTGCACTTTGTCGTCGTTGGATCGATGTTATGACGTTTGTTGTGCTAGTGAACACATGAGCTACACCTAATTGGATTAGTTGACGCCCATGTTTGAAATGAAAAATTGGGCTAAGTAATAGTCACGTAGGTAGCAGTGCATAGTCACCGGACAACTGTGAAACCAAATACTCTCGAAAATCCCGTCCTTTTTACAATACAAGGGATTGTAAGAAAGAGTCGGAAATCTTGCCATAACTAACGATATTATGTACAATACAACCGATATCTATACAAGACTATGTATGAATATACGTATTAACGTATTTTATTTCCATTATAGTTTCTTACAAATTCTTATTAAGGTCATGTGTTAAACAAGAATTGCGTTTCCTCAATTTGCAAATAACGTTATTTATATTGATTGTGCATTGAATATTTTCCATATTACCACGATCACACAATAGTCGATAATTATATTATATGCTACCATATATCTTCTGACTCACACTTACAGCATTATCCAATCATATTGTGCTACATTCCACAATAAACAACCCAATATACAATACAAATAACAAGCAGATAGTGCAGATCAGCTTGCTTACCACCCCCCTCTCTCTAATATAAGTACTACGTGCCTTATTGTTTTTTTACCCATTCTCCATCACAAATATCCCTCTAAACATGTTCAAGATGACTTTCTAAACCACTATATCAACAAGCGATAATAACAAAAGCAAATCGTTCTCTCTTCATACTAGTCACTACTCTTTAACTTTGTACTCTGTAACACTTTTGCGTCTGATGCGGGGAAAACAAACTTACGCAGTACTCTAAACAACACTAATACAATTAACACAACAACAGACATTCTAGATTCTATTTCACTTCTAATCATGAAGCGTCGGAAATAACTTCGTAGGTTGTCTCTCGAGACAAAAACTGATTCCCGCACTTACACTTTACTACTAGACACAATCGACTGTTATATTCAATCTTCACTTTACTTACTAATACCACTTCGCATCACCTAAAACAAATCCACCTTCCCATCTGCATACAAATACTCATTATTGTTCCCATATCCAGATTATTCGAGAAACTATTAACAAATTCTTAGGCACACGAGTCTTTTCCGAAATCAATGAAAATCTTCCTATTACCAACACAATTACAATCTAATTTTACTACTGGTCACAATTAACTCGACACTTTACTATCATCTACTTTGCCACGTATTCCAGTAACTACGCCGAGAATTTACTGAAACAAAGCGCAGTACTTTTCCGGCTTTTCTTGTTGCCAACGCACCAACCGTTTTGCCTCGTTACATTTACAAACGATACGACTGCGGTTGGCTACTGCGGAAACTACGGTTACATCTTTATAAATACTACCATCCCTCCACGACATCAATACGTACTTACATTTACATTCACACAACTACAAGTCAGTTAATCACAACACATCACGACAACAATGTCGCCAATAATGGATTTTTCACACATTTACAACGTTTCCCTCCACAAACTACATTCTTTCCAAGTAACCCGTCGGGATACAACCGACGGACTTCGGAAATTAGTACTTATAAACAGTTTCTTATATAACAAATTCGTCGCTCCGGAAGAATATGAACCACTTGAATGGTCTGACGAGGATGTCAAGAGAGACGAACTGAATTATCTAGAGGCATGCTTGGATGATCTAAATCAGGAGGAAGATGAAGATGGCTATGTTTGTATATCGAGATCGGAAGATACAGTATCATCCTCGTCAGCACGAACGACGGCAGCCGATGAGACAACGACAATTTCAACAGTGGCTGAAGATATAATACGGCCGACAATATTCGTCGAATCCACCCTCGAACCAACGTCAAGACCATTCTCTTCAAATACATACTCTCGCTTACCATCCCCTCCATCGATACCATCATCTCCCGCCGATTCCACAATTGATTCCTCACCTAAATACACAGTTTCCACAGACCATAACCATCGTATAATACCAGAATCATCTCCGACCGGTCCACCGAACTTATCAGCATATCGACCATTCTTTGATTCGGCCATACAGCACGCGCTGCCAAAATTAAACTTGACGGTGGGCGCTCCTCGATTTTATCAAAAGTTCTGCCTAGATAGAGATTATCTAGCCGGTATATCTGTAGACATGGTCGATGGAGCAATAACGTCAGATCCGGTAATGGATTTCGTAATAGCAGAGACAAGGAGATATGATGCAGTCAAGAGATCAAAGGACGATCTAGATATAATAACAAAAGAAAAATGGATCGTACAACGATTGGTTAATGAAATTGAATCGGGGAGGATATGGTTTATCGATGGATATGAATCCGGACGACGACAGAAGATGGCTTGCTTTTAACTCAATTTCTTTTTTTTTATTTTGCTTTTGCTTAAAAATCAAAATCAGATGAAAATAAGTAAATACATTTTAAATCAAAACGACTTTATTCTTTTCTTACCCATCTTACACCCATTCATCAAAAACTTTGATAAAAAACTATGGAATTTTTTCTCTGGTTTACATTTACTTGGATCTAGAAGGTCCTTGAGTTTTCTCTCAGCGTATGGCCACCTCTCTCTCTCTTGCTTCTCTTTAGCTTGTAATTAGTTTGTCTTGTTTTATTTCTTTTGTAGGTATAATATATTTTTTCAATTTTCCTTGCTATATACACGCATTCATATATATATATGTATACATGTTTCCAAGAAAGCCATCTTTTGAACTTTTTTTTTTCTTCTTTTTTTTTCTTTTTCTTTTTCCTTTTTCTCTGATAACGTATGAAAAAAAAACACAAAGACCAAAGAACTTTACTAATCACGTTCCTTACGCTGAGAGAAGATCTAATATACATATTTCAAGAGAATGGACTCTTGTATAAATATATCGCATATGGTTTATTATTATGTATTTGAGGGTTATATTTTTTTTATTTTGCCTTACGAAAATAATAAAAATGTGAGATGAGGTATTGAATTGAAAATTTTCATTTGCGAGTGGCGGGGGGCATGTTGTGATGTTCCAGGGTCATCGTCGGTGTAACACAACTGGGTATTAAATTTGTGATTGGCACGAAGCAAGTACTTATTAACTGATTATGTAATAACATTAAATATTGACCTGGGCGCATATTATTAAGCACGCGAATGTTCATCGGCATATCATACGCAATTCGGGATGCGGAATATTGTAAGTGCAGGATGAAGAAACGAGGGGGTGGGGGAGGCTTCGTAATTCAAGGGGGTTGGGGGGTGGCCGAATATTTTAGCTAGCGTGATGTGTTATACGGGTTTTTAAAATCCAAAAAAGTCACGATAGCGACTACCCAAATCAGAACGGGTAATAGTAATACAACTTTTCCCGAGACTACAAATGTACTTTTTTAGTTACACACAAAAGTCCGGAATTTTCCGGTCCAAGCTGAACTTGGTAGGACTGTTACACGGGTATCATGAGTCAAAGGGGACAGATAGGAGGAGAATAACACAACGACCGCGTGTCAAAGCGTTATCTCGCTTCAAAAAATTTGGGCGGTTGCACGAAATTTGGTATATGGGAACCTACTACAACAAAACCGGGCAAAGGCAACATAATGACAGGTGTGGCTACAAGATTGATTGTGAGAAAGAATTATGTAACCAAGAGATTTCATTCAAAAAAAATTGAGCGACTTATTTAATTGTCACGTGTTATTCGTCAGTCTTACGCACTTTTGAATATGGATGTTTTTATTGACCGCATCCAACAAAGTAATAGATAACGATAATAATAAACACATGGAACTCTGATATTAATATTCAAAGAGCAGTATCACCATTTGTTACGTTGTGCTCTTTTACTCGTAGCGTGGTAACAAGATATATTGACATTGTACGTCCTATCTTGAGATATCTATCGTTGTACAAACAACTTACACCGACATTGTTATAATGACTGTCTTGTTCCTGTTATCGAAACACCTGAATTAGCGAACCGAGCTATTTTGATAGTGAGAAACTATGACTTTATACTTTGTGGAGAACAAAAATGGACTTCCCCCGAAGTAACTCGTGAAACAACTTAAAGATCAACTTCTGTGTTACCATGCTTTTACCGCGTGACTTTGCTCTATCTGACTCATCTTGATAACATCGCCGTTTTTACGTATTGTTCAAGAGTCTCAATCAATTCGTATAGAACAGTATAAATTGTAATATGAAATTGATTTGCAGAAAAATCACAATCAACCAAGACAAGAAACAAGTCTAACAATCGTAGAACAAATAATAATACTTTGCATTACCCCCTTGTAGTGCCCCGAATACAGTTGTGACTCCTAAAAATAAAGTTTTCCCGGCTTATCAGTAGTGTAGTAATTATTCGAGATATTAATTAGGAAAGCACTATTGATAAGCTTCCAAAAAGCGTTGTCCTTACTATAATATAATATTATCATCATGACTAGACTTTTATTTACATTTTCCCGAGTTTATACATATTTTTTAACTCTAATATCGATAAGTTTTTTTAAAAAAGTTAGAGTCTCCGGTTAAAGATTTTTTTTTTCCGGAGGAAAGGTCTGTAGCTATATTTGCTCTTATTGCTTGTATCCCACTGAGATAATTCCGAAGGAATCGATTCTACTTCTTCTTCTTCCCCACCCCTTATCCATATTCACATCTTCAACCGGTAACAATCTTTTTGGACTTGCTACAACCAGGAGGGAAACATGATACACACAACTTCTTGATCGTCAAAATGTTCCAATTTCTTGGGCAACAGTAAAGTGGTGAGAACAAGACGACGTGCTTCATCATGGATCTTGTTTGTCGACGTATCGCTTTTCATGATACCTATTCCCCAAAGCATGCTAGTTAGAGTAATATTTTTGGACTCCTCGCAGTACCTTCATTGCTTTCAGACCCTCGTGCTAATCGTTGTCGCAAAAACGTTTTCAATCTTGGCATATACTTTACTATCTTATTCTTCTCTCGTAAATATACACACGTTAGGTTTATCCAGACTTTTCAAAAGAGATGCATACACAACGTGTAAGTCTAGAAAAGTGATGACATCCAACACAAGTAAAATTGCTCGAAAACTAACAAGCAGCAAATTATTAATTAAATGTCAAGAACATACTCATATAGACATGTTATTTTGTCAAAGTTGACCTTGTGTTGACAAATGGATTCGCTCAAAAATGGGTGAATATCAAGCGCGTTTACAACATACTACGGTTAATTTTTCATGTCGCACAGTAATCAAAATTTCGAATATTGCCATACTCTGCGGAATAAATATCAGGCATATCGTGCTTTTTTGCCTTATTGATTGTTGGGTTGTTGATATACTACATTATATTGGTTGACTTATTGAGTTCGCGTGATAAAGTTATTTAAACCATTCACTCTATTATTATTACATTCTCGCGGCTCACATACACTTACCATTATTTGAGTGTTGTAAAATAATTTCTGAAGGCTTTCTAATCGTACTTTTTTTTTTGATCATATGTTGTGGTGTTCTATTTGATAAAATAATAATAACATGTTTAGTTAATATTCTTAAAATTGAACGGTGTTACGTATTACAAATTACTCACGTGGCTTATTCTTATTATTATTATTATAGGAGATGCGTTCCGGCCGGAGCTGTTGGCCGGATTACATCTGGCCGACTGACTGTGTAACGGGAATTGGAGCCCCAGTTCGTATATTGGAGATCCGTTCTTAAATACATACATTCGGAAATTTGTCGTAGAACCCCCCATTTTGTCCTACTACTCGTTCAAACCTCCTTGGTCAAGTAACGTTACTTGTTTTTCTAATGTTCGGCATAACGAAACAGAATGTGTAGAATGAAAGACATTGATTTCTTGATAGATATGACGCTGTGTTCAATTTGGTTTTCGTACAGCATGGCCCACATGACTAAATTCCAAAAGTGCAATCCATCATGACTTGGTGCATTCAACCTTCTGATAAGCGGATTGTTATCTCTGTGAATTATTCTTGTTGATCGTGATAGGGAGATATTAATATAAATTTGGTAATATTAATGAAGACGGAAACTGACTAGGAATTAACCGTTACATTATTATTGTAAACAAGTATGATAGACTTATTAATGATGATAGGCCGATGACTAAAATTGTTAATTTATTAATTTATGGTAATTAATTCAAGAATGGACCTTTAATCTCTTTAATATGCAATTAATTTCCTGGCCGCAATTCATTATGCAGCAAAACCACAAGCAATTAAATTTTAGATCAAAGTGTTGACTGTGGGTTGTTCATATTGTCTACTACAAAGAAACAATAGACAAGCATGATCTTCTGAAAATATTTGACTTTTCATTGATAGCAACGTTTAGTTGATCTATTAACTACACCCCATGAGCAATCCAGATTTTATCAGTGTTTGCAAATAACATACAATCGAAAGTACAGATTCTAGCTAGTCATTAAACCAATCTATTACTATTGCAAAAAATGTCCCAAGACTATATAAGACATGCAGGCATCACCGTCTATCAATTGCTAATCGCTTAGATAGCCTCTAATCGGGATAGATTCTTTAAACTGACTCTCAACAGCACTCTTTACCATCATAGAATAATCCTCTTCCTTTTCTTCATCCAGCTTCCTATTATCCTCTTCTGTTTGCTTTGCTTTTTGTTCAAGAGCTTCCAGTTCATTATCATGCACACGCTTTAGGTGAGCAATAGCTAATGTTTCAATAACTGATAGAGCAAAATATGCTAGCATAAGATTGAAGAAAGTGTTCCAGGCTAGCGAAATGTAACTAGGGTTACCCTAAATAAATGAAAGAATCGTGAGTTAATCAAGACCAGGACCCAATACTCGAAAAAGTGCTATCGCGTAATGTTTGATGATGTAGACAATCGCCGTGTTTTTTTCCGCAACAATGTTTTACAACAGTATCAGATTACTACATACAAATTCAGTATGTGGGGCTTTTCTGTATGTCACACGGAGTAAACGCGCGCGCTCTCTATCACCCACACATTCTCTCGCGTTGTGGGATTCGAATATATCAAACAGATGTAATATTTACCAATCCATCATCTGGAGCTTCGACGCCTTCTGATCGACGTAGAATCCTTAACTGTTTCTCAACCGCTTTCTCCAACCTATCGTGTAAATAAGGAAAATGTAGTTTTGTTGTTTCAAGTAAGGCATCAAGGGTGTTCTGGGAGAATAACAGTATGACTATCGTAGTCTATTGTGTTATGTAAGAGAGACATCATGAGATTGACATTCAAACTATTTATCGTTGATTAAAAAAAAGTTGTCATTACTTGTATTGTGGATTTAACAACGGCTTTGCCAAGAAACGTAGCGCCAAAAAAGGTAGAAAACGGAACCAGGAATTGGCCACATATAATTCCAGCCAAATCAAACAGCGGGTTGGGTATCTGCAATTACACATAGTAATATTGTTAGAACAATTGCAATCAGGAGATATTAAACAAATTTCCAATAGTTATTAACAAATTTTTAGTACAAGACGCACTTACTGAAGCAAATAGAAAGATTCCCCAGAATCCCAATCTTTGCATCAATCTATTGATATAAACTAGCACCCTTTCCTTGTACGAAATACTGTCCGGATCCTGTTCCATTATTTTGTCAATGGTTGCAAGCTCTTCACTACGACTTCCAGATAATGCAGCTACAAATATGTAATCATTCGAGAGTATCAGCATCGGACAACTTGGAGAATTAGAGAGTCATGAGGCTCACTCATGGCACGACCATAACCGGATTAGAAACATTTTGTACCGGCTCTAGCCACAAAATATGGTGGTAGTTCACCAATTGCTGTTCCTAGTCCCCAGAAGAATGACTCCCATTGGACTCTTCGGAATATACGCCATAAGGTCACCGATCCCAAGTCGACAGTTTCTGATTTGCATCGAAATCTTTGTAAAATGGCGATGAAAAGCGAAACAGGAATATTACGTTATGACAAAAGTAACGTCATGCAGATGATACAATCTACAAGTTCCTTGGATGCATCTGAAACCTGATGCTATCAGTTTGCTAATCTAATTTTCTTTTTCAGCCTTCCTTTCCCTTCCCTTCCCCCGAGAGTTTCTGCTGGTTATTCTCACCTATCAGGTCCTTGAGTGTCAAAATCCAGATTACCACAAGTATATGCAACCCAAGTCACTTCGGCAATATGTGGTCCAAGAAACAGTACGAATGTGTGCAATCCAGTTCCGAGCCCTACCGAAGATGCAATGCCCAGACCGATCCAATAGACGTACCACAGAATTAGCGATTGAACATTATGGATAACCTGGAAGGGAATTACAAGTTATGGCTCGAATCACAAACAGGAAAACAAATTTCCGACAATTTCCTTTATACGACGTACCACTTGATGAACACCCTCGACTAGCATGAGTAATTTCAAAAATAAAATCAAAGCGGGCACCGATGTCAATATCCACTTTCGCGATCTTGCATATGATACAATTTCTTTCGTTTGATGCCAAATGTACGCCAGAAAGTACGTCAATACGAGTATAGGCGAGGTGTATAGCGATATTGTTGATCGTTCCTTTTCAAGTACATTTCGTCTCCGTTTTATGAAATCTATAGTTAAAGCATGATGGTATGTGAGTGTTGTTAAATTAAAAAAATTTTCGCGAGGGCCCAATGAATCAGCCAGCATCCTTCATTGGATGTTTTGGTACATGACTGTCATTCTTGATCCTGTAATTCGTTCGTTTCATAGCTATTACTAACCATCAAAACTCTCTTTTTTAACATTCGTCCTTCGAAATATCCTTGGTGATACTAATGCTGCATCGTCAGTCGTGCCATCGTCACTGGGCGAGTCGTCAGTCTGTGAGAGTCCTCCGACGCTTTTTGAACGTCTTGCTCTTAAGCGTAGACTCTTCCTTTTCTCGCCAGGATCACCCGCTGGACGTGCCACTTCTACCTTAATACGTGGTACTTTTCTATACGATTATTGGACAAATATTCAGAGATCGAAACGAGGCCCGGAAGGAAAATCATGAAAACGTGATTTGTTGACAAACAGAACGAAAAAACAGTAGCATTTCCGAGTATTTATTTATTTTGGAATAAGTACCGCGAAGAGCTAGACGACGGAGGCGTCTCTGGATCCATATTTTAATTTGATTCTATAACTTCTTTTTTTAGTTTTTAACTCTACTCTAACACACCCGATAATCAAATCAAAAATCCCGCTCGGGGAACGCCTTTTCTGCGAAAACTGAATTCTCCATACTTTTTAATTTTTGTTTACACGTGGATCAATTTATGTGGGCACTTGGGGTTTCTAGTGGGGCTTTGTGGTTGGTGGCATGTGACTGATATGAAACGATAGATTGAGTGGGGTTGTGAAGAAATAAAAAAAATGGGGCCTCTTGATTATATGTGTCTGTCGTGATTGTACCGAATAGTGACCATAGATTTACAATGAAGAGTAATAAGCGAGTTTTTTACTTCCCACACACCGGCCCCTTTCGTTTCATTTCTCTGTTCTTTGACCGTTTTGCAGTAAATCATATGACGGAATCTACAAAAAAATTGATAAACGAAATCTGCCGAGAAGAAAAACCGATTCGTCATAATTGACAATTGTTAGGCAATCTTTGAGTTAAGGGATGCACATAATGAGAATGACAATGTTGTTATGGTTGTACTAGTTATTTTTATTTCATATTTATAAAAAAAAAGTTATGTACTATTGTTATCATCGTTGTTGTTGTTGTTATTATTATTATTATTATTATTATTATTATTATTATTATTATCGTTATCATATTAATATTATTGACCTATTACTTCACGTGACTACCCTATCGCGCCACAACATTATAATAATAGTTTACTGTGTTCCCCAATTCTGCAATCGTCCAATACCTATAAATTGCCTCACAATGACTCATTCGCCACTCTGAAACACCAATATGTATATATATAGAATGTACAAAGCCTATACTTATTTGGACTAGAGAAGGGGAAGAAGGGAACGAACGGAATGTAATATGATTGCATGCGATAAGTGAATGTGCAGAAGTCATATGACCTAATTATGGTTCAATAGAGGTTTATTTTAAGATATCGTTTATTTCGGTCGGAGTCAGAATATTCCGAAGTACTTAGCATAGTGTTTAAGATCACCGCCAATCACATCCTTTCATTTCAACTCGGCTCATGCGCTGCCCCAGCTGCTAGCACTATTTTATCGTGAAAAAGCGGGAAAAATAGTTCCAACTTTGCAAAAAGTCCACAAGGGCGTGAGAGAGTGGGGATATGTACTATGCACCGAAATGGGAAAGGATGTCATTAATGCATCCCAAAGAATTGTTTTTTATAAGGAGTACTCAAAGGGAGGTTGGCAGTGAGATAATTGGTGTACCTTATTACAATTAATATTACAATTCCAATTATATAATGGCTTGGTATATTCTTTTTGTTTTATGGTTTTTCTCGTTGTCACTTGTGAGGCGCACAAAATTTTTTGAAACTTTTTTTTTTTTTTTAAGGGATGACATCTGTGTATATTTTTCACACTTGCTATTTAATATGCGGGTCCCTCCTTTTTTGGTATGCTTGAGATCGTCAGGTGCTCAGGTCCAAATATTTTACCCAAAACAGATGCAGCAAATCTATGCCGATTACTTATCAAAAAAATTGATTATTCATTTTTATACAGTTTATGTGTAATTACATTTTAGATGTCCTAAATTTGTAACGGAAATGACAAGGAAAGGACCCAAAAGAAATAAAAGAAAAGGAAAGAAAGGAAAGAAAAGAAAGACAGTCATATATGGAGAAGTAGTATATTATTGGTTTTTTTGTTTAAAAAAAAAAAAAAGAGATTATCCATGGTGAATAATATACCATCATGAAGTCTAAAAATGTGAACTATTAGTATCTGATACTGCATACAATATAATAACATCCAAAACGAGGAATGAGTTAGATAATTGTGATATTGGGGGGCAACAGACAGAGAGAAGCTCGTCAACTACTATTCAATAAAACACTATAAAAAACTTAATATTCATGTAAATGTAAAGGGGAAATAATAAAACTCTATATACAAACTAGAACAAAGCACAATCATATGTCTACTATTTCTAATAATATGCCTGTCCTAATTCCCTCTCTCTTTTCAGCCCTGATATTCTTTTTAATTTTATAATCATAAATACTCAGAGTCAAAATAACGAATATAGTTAGAACAATTGAACATAACAAATATCCCAAAGCAATGCAAAACCAGCAACAGGAAAATACTATAAAACTGAGACTATCGTAGAGTAGTTTAGAAAGCGGTGAAAAGAAAAGAGAAAACAATCTTTAAATGTTTATGAACAACCGACGGCTATATATAATGGAAACAGGCGTGTCGTTATAGTATTTCATTGTTCATATAGATATATCTAAAAAGTGGGTAGAATATAAGTAATATTATATTGCAACAACCTGTTCCATAACGCCGAATCGGTGTAATTACAATTTGAAAAAAAATATAAGCGAGGAAATAAGAATTTAAAAGGTGGTAAAAAAAATGTACAAAGAGGTGTGCGTGTGTGTGTGGAGGGGTTATATATTGGGAATTGATGAATGGAATAGATAGAATGGTGGAAATGGAGTGGAGTGGAGTGGAGTGGAGTGGAGTGGAGTGGAATGTATGGTCGGAATGAAGGGAAAATGAAGAGAATGGGATAAAATGTTTAATGTTGTTTTATACAAGCGAGATCCACAAGAATTTGTGCGGCCTGATTAGAAAAAGATTGTTGTAAGAAAATATCAAAACGGCAACGGTTATTGTCATTGTTGTCAAGTAGTCCGAAAGCCGTACGTCAAATCGAATAGAAAAAAAACCCATAAAAGCGTTCGTTAGTACTTATCACATAGTAATACCCCTTGTTTTTTCCACGTTCACTCCCACTCTTTCACACCCGCTCGACTTGCCTTAAAGGTTACTACCGACACCTCCCAACCTCGCTTACACCTGTCCCTTGCCAAGTTATATATGCTAGACATACCTCCATCATCTGCACCTGCTGGTGTTTAGTCAGGTTAAACTTTAGACACAATTCCCAGCTCTCGTGGTGTTCCCATAAATGCTAGAAAACGTAAAAAAAGATAAAATAAGCGACCCGTGATAACAGTTTTGGCGGTTTTCAGGTGGTGACGTCGTTACATTGCCAGTTCTATAAAAAACGGTCGTCGTCGATTAACCTACTTTGACCAAACAGTTCCTGTGTTTATACTTCTTCCCACAGTGTTTACAAGTATAGGTAGTCTTTGTGGTTGTAGAAGGAGGGGAGCCATGGTTGGCCGAATGTTGGGGAACGACTACTTGAGAGTGGTCATCTCTCCTGAGAAGCGGTGGGTGGTGAGAATGGTCGACTAATTGCATTGGCTGCTCGACTGTGTTGGGAAGAAGAGAAAAGATACGAGTTTAGTCACTGTGAAAGCTGAAAACAAGAGTGGGAACATTGTTGTAGCAGTCGCAGTGGTGGGTAGTAAAGTAAGAGAGAGTCAGTGTACGTGTGCGCACGAGAGTGAGCGTACGTGAGAGTGAGCGTACGTAAGAGCGCGCGTGTCTCTACTCGTCTCTACTCGTCTCTACTGGGATATGGGTTTCTTTCTGTTTCTCGGTTTATCATAAATATATTCTTGCTACATTATCTGGATAATCTTGACCTATCAATGTTTGCTAATCAACATGTTTCGCCGTACCTTTAACCCTCGACATTTGGTCACCGGCAGCATAAAGTCTTCCACTTTCTACCATCTGCTCTTGATTGTAGCCCATGGAGTCCATTGCGAATGTGTCTTGTAAGTTTATATTTCTGACGGATTTATATGATTGTGATGTGATTATGATGTAACTATGATTGTTATGTATGTGATGTGTGGTTGTATCAATTTCTCCGTCAGTTCAGGAGGAAAAGAGCTCTGTTTATATAATTTCGATACCAGTAGTCACAAGGAGTTTGAGGTCTAAAACGATAATACGGTGTCACCAAGCGCAGCGAGGCTTCCCGTGTTGTAATAAGGTATTGGTGAGATACAAATGTATAAATAGTAGTAATGTACTGCCAGGACCGTACAAGACAATGAGGGAACGATATATGAATGGTTCAGTTGGCAGTTAGAATATGTTGTATTGGGTGAGGATGTGATTGTATGTGATATGGAAGGCAATAGAGAGGCTGGGAAAAGTTAAGATTGTGCGATGAGAGAGGGGGGTGGGTGGGGTATAAAAATGTTTTGCTTTTGTGGAAATTTTTTTTTAAATAAGTCAATATGTGATGAAGGGACTAATCTAAACCGGAATATATTATATATTATTTATTTTACTACTTATTAAATTTATTATTTATACAGACGAGCATTTATTATATCATCATTATTATTATTATTCCTCGGTTTTTAATTTTATCGCTTATCTGCCCCTATTTCTGTATACCCATGGGATGTTGGGTATGTTGGGCCAGTAGTGGTCATGTGTACATCTGGTCTGGTGATTGGACGTGATGTCAGCAGCATAGTGAATTTTTTTGGTGTTTGTTTGTTCGAGCTGGGCACAGGGCAGCACAGGCTACCTGAATGATTTACAATTGGTGAGATTATTTTTAATGTCTGATGGTATTAATCCAAATGATACAGCGAGCATCTATTCCAATTCGGGAACCTCACGCATCTAAATTATTAACGAATTGAAAGAGCATCTTTGCTATGTAACATATAATACGTACATGTTATTTACAATCTGTCGGTATAACAACGATTCTACGCATATTGTGTGTTATATTGTTGCCTGTATCACAACTCGCCAGAATTGTAGTTCCCCCATCCAATATTTTATTAGTAAATGGTCATCAAGACTACAAATGGCATGGTCAAACCCCATTTCTCGGCTCAAACATATTCGCTGCCAACAGATCCTGTTTCCCACACACAATGAAACGGAATAGAATCGAACCAGATGGAAGAATTATGATATCATAGAGCACGTCAACGTCCCCCCATATTAGCGTCTTTGTCAATAACGTCATATCTGCTGCAAAAAGAAAAAAATGGTGCCGCATGTGGTCGGCCGGAACAAAAAAAAAGATTAATTATGATTCGAGAATCTAAAAAACTTTTTTTTTTCCATCAAAAAGACTTAAATGAGTGTCCAAACGTCTTAATAACAGGTCACGGGCTAATGATCTTTGTTTACCCCATTTTTTTCTCATCAGAGATTGGCCCGTGTTCGCACCAACGCTGGTATTTAAAACCTTATTTGTAAAACGGACGCAGTAATTAACTGCATTTTTTCCCTTTCCCTTCCCCTCCTTTCACATATCCGAGAGTTCTTGCGCCATTCCTGTAGTCAATCACGTGAACTTATGCCATGAGTCATTACATTCTCCAATCGATAACATAACTGGATGCTACAGCTCTTTTAAAAAATATGACAGGGGAGAGTGAAATTTGGTGGCATGTCCTTTGCTTCCATGGAAGAAGCAGATGAGCAAAAAGGAATACGCTCGAGCCACAGCATGGGCGGTGGGATTAAATCCTGATGAGAGCGAAGGTTGGTCACATTCTCCTCGCTCAGGGTATATTAATTGCCTAATTCGAGCACTCATACTACGCTCAACAGGCCAAAAAACGAGTAAAGACCTGAAAATTTCTGGTCGTCAATAAATTTAACTGAAACTTTAATTTATTACGTTGTAATCGCGTGATCTACTTTCTGATAAATCACGTGAAAGTTAACATTCTTTCTAAAGCTTACTAACAATCTTTCTCGGTCTTTTCTCGGCATTCTTCCCAATTTCGACTGCTCTCTTCAATTCTAGTTTTCCAATCTGTTGAATGTGGACTTCATCAGGCCCATCAGCAAATCTCAGCGTACGTGCAGCGGCATACATTGCGGCAAGTGGAAAGTCGTCAGACACGCCTGCAGCTCCGTGAGCTTGTATCGACCGATCTAGTACATTTAAAAGGACTGCTGGAGCAATGACCTAAAAGACAAACGTTATCGTGAATACGCGATCGACTTGCGGAATAGAAAACTAAATACTATAATATAATACAAGAAATGTCGTTATCACCTTGATCATTCCAATCTCCTTCATGGCTCCTTTGGCTCCCTTCTTGTCAATCATATGAGCAGCATTAAGAACCAAAAGCCGCGCTTGGTCGATTTCTATACGCATACGGGCAATATCAGCAACTATAGTCCCATGTTCAGCGAGTAGTCTACCAAACGTTTTACGAGACGGATCTGTTACTCGGAGTAACATCAGATCGAGAGCTCTTTCGCATGCCCCGATACTTCGCATGCTATCGAGGACACCAAAAAAAAAATTTAGTTCCCATTGAACAGACAGTAAATCTCAACACAATCTACCTGAATTACCAATGATGAATTCTTCCGGGACCCAAGCGTCCTTGAATAACCTCAAATCCTCGTCCCTCGCCAAGAATAATATTCTGTTTCGGGACTCTTACGTTTTTGAAAATAATTTCACAATGTCCCTCTGGTGCATCATCATATCCAAAAATCGTCAATGGCCTAACAATAGTTATACCTTCCGTGTCAGCTGGGACTATCACTATACTCTGCTGCCGATGCTTGTTTTTGTTATTCGGATCTGACTTCCCCATCACTAGGAACACCTTACATCTCGGGTCACCAGAACCAGAGATCCACCATTTGTGTCCATTGATGATGTAATGGTCACCATCACGAATTATCGAAGTTGAAATGTTTGTGGCGTCAGAGGAAGCAACAGCCTTTTCGGTCATTGCGAAAGCAGACCTAATTTTGCCTTCGAGGAGCGGAGTTAACCATCTGGCTTTTTGTTCCGGAGTACCATACTTTGCAAAGACTTCCATGTTGCCGGTATCTGGAGCTGAACAATTTATGGCCTTTTTGGAAAAATGAGTTATGACTTTGTGAGGTGGAAAGAATTGTGGGCATTGGATATAATGAGAATGAACAAATCTGTTGTTTCTGCGTTACCTCTGGTGCAAGACGCAAACATTTTCCTGTGATCTCTGCCATCAAACCATATTCTAAATTTGTGAGGCCAGCGCCCTCTTTGTAGTCTTTTGATAAAAATAAATTCCATAAACCTAATTTTCGAGCTTTCTTTTTGAGCTCTTCAATTACGTTTGGCACAACCTAAAGCAAGGAAATCCGATAATGGTTAGAAGTTCAACCGGACTTGGTTATTTTTATTAAAGTTTTATGAATCGCGCTTTCAAAAAACAAACAAACGACGTATCATGTAACTCAAACTTGCCTTCCATCGGTCTTCTCCTTTTCCCAATTGGGCATGGAAGATACGTTCTGAAGGAATGCATTCATTCTAAAAGATATGATAATTATTTACTGACAGACAAAATCCTGTTGCACTGAGACTGTAAGTTTTGATGTCTTTCTTTTTCCCAAACGAATCAAGTACCTCGACAAAATCGTCAAGAAGCTCGATTAACTTCTTGGCTCGATCGGAAACAAGCGATTCGACTAACGATGGAATCTTATAAACCATGGTTTCTTTTAAGGTGAATGTGGGAAACGGAAAAGACTGGTTACATCATGAGCAATGTGCCAATGTTTGGAAATTCTTTTCATATGAAATTCGTTACCATATTGAAAATCTCCGTGTTGATCAGTGTTGTTTCACGTTGTCTTCAGAACACGTATGGTACAAAAGTGTTCGGACAAACAGAGTATATGTCAGATCAATTTTGAAACGTGTTCATTTTTATCTTGACATACCCTGTCCTTAATTACTATTCATCACTCTGTTTCATTTGCCATTAGTAATCGCCATTTTTTAGAAGACGGCTCTTCTTTGTGAACGGGTATAAGACACTTAGCATTCATAATCTGTATGACTGTCTTGCTGGGAAATATGGTCCCGAGCCGATCTGTCTCACAGATGTGAGAAAATTCAGATTACAATTACATTTGTTCTATGTTGACTATTGGGAGACTCGCCAGAACACTACATTATTGATAGCACGTGTTAAGAAGAAGTGGCATCTTTTTTTATAACGATTGGATAGAAACTGCTTCAATATTAACATGACTTGTGTGAAAGCAAGGCCTTTACTGGTTAAATTATAGTTTATAAATAATCGATTCGTTCACTACTATTGTCTGTTACTTGCTGACAACAGTATGCAATCGACAAAATTAAAATTATCCAGGAAATACTTTGAGTTAGATTTAATGATCCAATACAGTTGAATAACCAATTATTAATAACAAAGCTTTAATCCTGTTGATATTGTGTTGAAAAAGTAACATCTCTGAGTTGCGGCCGAAAAGTAGAAAAAATCTTCTCCAAAAATATATTAATATGTATAAAACTTTGCAGTGCTAAACAGATTTTACGTGCCTAGACCCAATTTTTTCCTTAACATGTTGTATTAAGAAGTGTTTTTGATGGTAATTTTACCTATATTACAAATATGAAGAAAAAGACAAAAGAAGAGCGAATTAAAGATTTTTTTTGAAGGAATACTTTTTCGAACGTTTCTAGTTATTTCGAACTTCCGAATAAACTCATTTGACATTACAATAAGTTTTTGGCTTACACTGCTGGATTTGGTCATTCGGACGAATACACCACGCATATTTATCAACTTGGCTGATTAATTCTGAAACAATTAAGCTTGATGGGCTGTAGTAATTTGTGTAAATAGTTCTACGCCGTTCTATCATCTATACAATTACTACAGCCGTGATAATTGGTTACAAAAGCTACTTTCATGAGACGAACAAACTTCCTAGATTCATAATTCATTTTCGGCTGAATCTAATGTTTATTCGGTGAGTGAAGGAATTTTTTACACTAATCAACCCAATTTTATATAAACATTTGCATAATCTTTTTTGTTAGTCAATTCAAAACTTTTAACAATACGGCTGATGGCATAATAACACACTCGCCTCGATTGTGTTTGGTTATATTTTTCATTCATCATTCTATGCGTCTTTTCCCCAAAAAACTCATACTTCAAAAGCTAAATGTCACAGCTCTATTCGAGTTTTCGTTTGCTTATTTATCGTAATCTAGGAAGTCTAGGCTCTGGGTTTGTGGATTCGATTCGAGGATGACGCAGGACAATAAATTTTTTACATCGGTGAAAATATGAATCACAATTTGGATGACCTTTTAACAGAGCTTTGCAAGACGGGAAGACTTTAGATTCTCAAAATTGACCCACTTTCGGTGATTATGACGATGGCAGTGGTATTCAACTTCAATACTTGAGAAGTCTGATAAATTGTAAAATATTCTCTATCTGAGCGAGTAAGTCAAGATTTTCATTCTTGTTATGCTGTATTTGTCTTCCATTTCGGTAGTAAAAATCTATAACTTTTCATTTGTGTAATATTAATATATGTGTTAATTTTGTTCCTATTGGCAGTCACCGCGATCCTGGCTGTTATGTATTTAAAATTAGTAGCTGTGCTGAAGAATTGAACCTCATTACTATATATATGGCCATTCCATAAGCAAGAAGGCATACAGAGACTGACTGCCAACAAGTCTCCATGACCCTCAATGTGCAAACTCATGGATTTATCTGGCCGGATATAAGTAATGTTAAACATACTCATTTCATAAATCAACCTTTGTTATTATGAACAGTTCTAACCCAATTCATGCTTGAAGAGAGTGAACCTGAATTAATCCAAGCTGAAGAAAGCCAATTTGCATCCAGAGCCCATCCCTACAATGAAAAAGACTGCTTTGTTACGATTCTTGAGAGATTGCCAGAACAATGTAAATGCTACAGCAAGAAACTTTGTCAATCTCTTCTTGATTAAAGACATTGAAAGGCTCAAAGTAAATATCTAGAGATGCAATTGTCAGTATTCGGGGAGTAAAAGAAATCTTAAAAAATTTAGCTGGGAAATTAGTGGAATTCATGGATATGGTATATGGTAGGCTCTGGTTATGTGGCTTGGTATCTAGACTATGCAAGTCTAAGTTATGAAAGCCAAAATAAATGAGATTGTTGCGGAAATAACCCAACATCTGGCTCAATTGTATATTGTTTTAGAGGTATTAAACTAGGACCTTTAATTTCATAGTTCTTTTTACACTTTTACTTACTATTACCCTTTTTATATGTACAAATTTATTGCCAAATTACATATACATATGGGGCATGCTGCAACAAAACCAGACAAAGTGAACATTTGACATCAGGTACAGGTTAGCATGAGGGATGACGTTCTAGATTTTCCCATTGCTGTTATCCCTTCTTATTCTGTTACCAGGATATAGATAGTTGAAATTAATCAGAGAAGAGATATTTTGCTTTAATTGCTGATATATCAACCTTGCATAATATAGAACTCATAGTGATGAAGGATATTTTCTCTAGGGTATGCCATTTCAGAATCTGACAATCACTCATTCTTGAAAATTTTAGTTTAATATTGGCAGGCTAATCTTCATTAAGATCTTGAAAATGATACAAAGTAAGCGCAAACCAAGTGAACAATAGTTATATCATTAATCTTCAACTTTAGGCACTAATTTGTCACTAGATTCTTACAACAATGAATTACCACTAAGCGATAAATAATAAAGCACCATTAAACTAATACAAAATTTTCTGACAATTTAGCGCTAAACAGCAATTAACACAAAATTTCCACAAGATTGGGCCCAAATTTTTTTGTAGAGTATATTATTCCCAGAAGCTGAGTTGTTCGCAAATTTCCCCTTGATGGATATGAACTGATCATCATCGGCAACGGCAATCTCAAATTCAGTTTTGTCTTTGATACCTGGAGTAAGCAAAACTATGCAGAAAGCTTGGCTGTGACAAGAATTAGATGAATTGGACATGGTAACCCATGATTAATCAATTAAAACAAACCTGTCTTCATAGAGCCTATACACAACATCAGTCTTGTTATCTTG
>CAJVPJ010000400.1:0-26258 GCA_910592205.1 Paraglomus occultum | reverse complement strand
GTTTAGGTACCCCGGCCCTTATACTTGTAATTACGTCTGTTGTGAACGTTCTTCTTTGGTCCTTGACTGTGTGATATGGTTACTCACCCCATTATAGTTCTATTATTAGTACCGAACGAACCGGCATTAAACCAAATTTGCGAGCAAGCATCGATCGCTAGATGTTATTAAAGACTTGTCGCACATCCGACAGATTCAGCAATTACAACAATACAAATATGTTTTACTTATGATAAGGAAGGTATTTATAAGCTTTAAGGCTTTATTTTCTTTGAATAAATATTACAGAGTAGTGCAAATATACAAGGCTATGTGTTTTTTATCGTTTTCAAGTACTACCATGTTGAAATCGTGTTTTAAAAATATAAATTCAAAACAACTTTCTAATTCTTGGTTGAGGCATAACGACAAACAATTCTTCATTGTTGGTTTAAATGACTGTGCAAACCAAAAAGATATACATCCATCAAAAACTTGCACATTTATAATTGGACTTGCTCCTGTGCCTAAATCAAAATGTCTCTTGCTGAAAACAACTTATTGAAATACACGAACTGTATCTAGTTTTTATTATAAAATTGATAACGTTTATTCGCTGATTAGCGTTGTTGCATCATTGTTTACGATATGTTAACAAAATTGATCACAAATTCCTCTGTTTTGTTCTTTCGTAGTCCCTCCCTATGCGTGCTAATATGGACGTGTAGTAATTACAGTTACGCATAAATGCAAAAAATTACGCATATGTACATGACTACTTTAGCCCAAGCGGGAAAGGTTTTAGTCATCAACTTTGAAGAGTGTGTGTCATTTAAAATGTTTGATAATAATATTCTCGGATTGCTTGATAGTAAATAATAGCCTTTACTCCCAAAAAAAAAAAACCAAAAAACTTAGTATACTATTCTCGTCAGGTCATAGTATACGAGAATAAACCATTAATAAATACCCCACCCTATCAATTTCCACTGCAACCATTAATATAGTATGGCCAAAAAACTGTCTAACATTCGATTATTTACTGAATATAATGCTGTTACTAGCAACAAATGAGTGGAAAAAAATAATAGACGTTTCAGTAGGAGAAGAAGATACGATAGACGCTACAGACAAACTAACTATTGTATTGGTTGGTCATTTCTTATTTCTGCATTCTTTACAATCAAACAGATAAAATGGTTTTTTAAAACTTTTTAACATAGACGATCTTTGTCATTAACATAAAACATAATCAACCGTCCTCAGGAAACCTAACAACACCTGCTTTACAAAATTGTTCGGGAAAATAAAAATGTAGTTACCATCGCCTTCCCTTCTCATATTAAAACAACATTTATTCTTATAACGCTTTCCCTTACATCGTCACTGACGGCAAACTTTCTCAGACGGATGTGATTGCTTATCGATCAAGCCGTTAGGTATTACCCTGTTATGACCACAAACTTTAGTGAGATACAGTTGACACGCAAAACTTTACCGTACATAACATTATAAATGTAACCATTTCATGCCTGTCTTCCACATTATTAGATATGTAAAAATAGTAATTAATTGACGTTTGACTTTGACTTGTTTAATACAAAAATTTATCTATCGACAGCGTGCGATGGGAAAATTATATAGTTTTACTTTTTAACGACGGAGTAATTCAATCGGAGATGCACTGCAGCCTTTAGTACTCAAGCAGCTACAATTCTACCCGCAAAACTAATATTAGCGTTATACACAATTTACGATATTGGTAGAGAGTAAATATAGGGCAAAGTATTTTAGAAAGACACAAGCAAGCGTAAGTTTTAGCTAGTTCGATGTGTTCGATTACTTCAATTTTTTTACCATCAGTATTATTATACTTGTAATTATTACACAATGGAAATGCACGGCTGCTTTTTCCTTACTATTCAATAACCGCAAATTGCGTATATCAGAAAAAACTATATTATTTATATCACGACAAAAAAACGCGTCTGATATGGCTACTACTACATTCCAGCTTATAAACTCCAAATTTAATCCATCACATCGGAAGAGAGTAGTGGAATTTACTCGAGGATGATTAATTAGCTAAGATTGATAGACCGACACTAGATTGCGAGTAGAAAAACTGGCAATCGCAATTATGATTAAAAGAAGAATGCGCCGCCACAGCTCTGTCTAATTTTTGGAGTTTTTGGATTTAAGTCGCATATCCACATATAACTTATAGCTTATGCACAAAGGAGCGTTTACATTTGTTTACATGCCCGCAGCAGACTGTTACGTCTGTCCAATTTGTCATCCAAAAAACTATATTAATATTGGTCCTCTTACACATATTCTGCCACTTTTCGACTTGCCCTAAAAAAAGATCTAAGTGTGAAGCGAGTGGAATCTCTCTGTCTTATTATATCTGGTAAGAGATTGACGAGACTAAATTGGAATGACAGCCTCAAATAATCAAAAACAAGTAAAACAAACAATACTGATTTGCCACCAGATTGTCCATTGCTCAAATGTAAAATAATCTGACATTTTTGTACACTTGTAAGCGTTGTAACGTACTTATACTATTTGTTGGTGTCATGCGTTTAAAATTTATTATGTATGCCGCTAATTATCCGTAATTTCTGCTCGGCGGTACAAACGATTTGCGAGGGTTGGCGCGGTGTTTCCAATAAATTGTATTACAGATTCTACGTCCTTAGTTTCTTGTTACTGTGTATCACAACTTCTTGTCTCTGTACAACTATAATATTTATCCGAAAATATTGTCCCTACAAATAGATAAAAAATCAGCTTAGACGATAGCAGAACTGCTTCTTCAGCTGAACAATTCCATGTTTAGAATAGCCTTATACTCTAATAAAAACCATGTTAAAAAATAATTATTTATTTTGTTCGTTATTAATATTTCCTGGTAAAAAATAATCGCGTTTATAGTTGTTGAATTAAACGTATTCTCCGATCGCAAATTCCTATGCTTATCGCTCTTAATCTCGAAGAAAATTAAATTAATATTTAATTTGTATGTATAATTTAGCTTATGTTCCCCGATCGATAGACATTTAGGCTAATTCCGCTAAAAAAATTGACGGGCGTATTTTATTAGAGATTGTGAGTATAAACGTCGCTGATTGTCACATAATTATCTCAAAGTAGAAACATGGAAAGGTTCCGTTTAAATCTTAAGGCACCGTATACCAACGCTCTCCCGGGTATATTGGCTCGACATATTATAAGATCATAAAAGGTACAACTTATTGCCAAGCTATATGTTTACGTTCAATCACTGTGAATCCATTTCTTATCATGTAACAGACAATGAATCAATACACCAATAGTAATAGTACTAACTATCGCTAAGCATTTTAGCATAGTCCAAATTGCTCCATTGATATAGAATAAAGCGCCATCTGGCTTGCGTTTACACTAAACAATATACTGTGTGTACGTGTTATATAGCAGAAACATGTCTCTTTTTTTTTATTTTGCATCGTTTTTATACCTAGTTACAGACGGTCTACAATTCTACGGAGATAGTATTGATGCTAATAAAGCAATTAATCTTATGTCAACAGGAAATTGACGAAGAAGCAAATAAATAACGTTTCAACTATGTTTCGTTTACTTGTATTGATCTCAGTAAGACAACAGATGACTACTAATATTAATACATCTACTTTTTTTTTTTGAATTAAAAATGTGATCAATACTAACACCAATTGTTTATAATACAAATACAAAAAATATTTTTAAATACTCGCATTACATCTTTCTTGCGTTCAAGCTGTCCTGTGCCCTAGTATGTCCTTGTTCAGCTACTTTGTGATACATTTTAAATGCCTTCTCAATATCTTCTTTATGATAGTAATAACCAAGATTGTACTGTACATTAGCACGGCATTGATTAGCTGCTTTTTGATAAAACTCAATTGCCTTTTTTAGTATCTTTTTCTACTCCAATTCCATTTTTATAGCAAAAACCAAGATTATACTGTGCTTTAACATATTCTTGTTCAGCAGCTTTTTGATAACGTTCAACTGCCTTCGCAGCATCACAAATTAGCGAACACCAAGGTTGTTTCGTGCTTTACATTTTAAACATCTCGGGTCAAAATATGGGAGAGTTCCTTCAATTTTTGAACGGCTTTTCTGCTGTAAAACCTGGTCCGACAAGCAAAAGTCTGTTATCTTAGCCGCGCCGGCATGAATCAGAACATTTTGTGAAGACTAATAACAAAATTGTAATTAGCTAAACGACATTATATTACAAATTATGCAAAACATTGATAGTTACCAGATCTTTATGTAAAATGTCAAGTTCATGTAGTTTTAGTGCCAAGTTTGCACCTCGCAAGCCAGTCCAATTCTCTGATAAGTAACGTCTTAATGATCCGTCGTCAGCATAAATCAAAGACCATAGCATATCTTTTTAGCGAATCTTTTGATTAAAAGTTAGGTTAGTCTCACATTCTTAATTTAGGTCGTAACCCCACTTAACACCTACCCTCACTGACCGAGGAATCGAATAATGTTGGCGTGGTCATCAACCTTGCGATGAATTTTCAGCTATATTTTAACCATAGCCCAACATAAACATTGTCACTATAATTACCAACCTCCTTCATAAAGTTTTCAAACATCTCCTTGTTGTCTTGGGAATGAAGAAGTTTGTATGTGACTGTTCTACCAAGTGTCTTCGCTTTCGCCTTGAAAACTGCACCATATCCTCCAGTGCGGAGTCAGTAAAGTCATCGAAAGGGTAAAACCGAGTGTGCTCCCATCTTCAATACTTTTCTTTAACCATTTCTTATATGAAACAATCGAAGTCATGTTTGTCACTAGCTTCTCTGTAGCGAGTCCCACTTTATACTGTATTAGTATATAGTTTTAGTCATTGTCCACGTATTTTGTTACCAGTTCGCTTACAAAAACATACGTGTAACCTCTCCTCAATTAAGATCCTCAAAACTGCGCTGTTGTCACACCGAGTCAATCTTCCCTTATTATTATTCATACTAATACTAGCTATCTTTTTCCTCACGTCCAATAACACACTCCTTCTGCTTAAAGCGCTTACATCTAATCTACTTCTCAAACCTTTTCTTCATCTTTCTTTTCATATTTATTTTATTCCATTCTATATCATTTAATCACAGACATATAATAATAATCTGTCCCATTTTCTCCTTATTTATTGTTATCTGAACAATTTGGACATCTTAATCTTATGTTCTTACTCATTTGAGTTTCTTCCCTCCTTGATATCTACATCACTTTATACTATAATCTACCTCAAAACAATCTCTCCTTCTTGGCCATTATCATTCAAATTAAATCTAAGCTATTACACAAACTTAAGAAATTTGAGAGAACTTATTTTTAAAAATTTAACAACCTGTCCTTTGTTGAGATTTTTGATTCATTAAGCTTGAATTAATATTGCGTTTACTAATAGGGGGAAGACCCAGACATAATCTTAATTAGGTCAAATTTACAAAAAACTAAGATTTTATTTGGAATGTAGGTGAGTTTTTGTAGAAACCACTTTTGCCTATAATTTTAACTTGATAGAATTCTGAAGGAATGATAAAATTTTCATTAATGACTAAGAACAGGTAACATAACGATAATTTCTTAAAATGTCCTAAAAGTTGAGGCGGCCAAATTTGCCCAATTAGTATAAGCAATTAGGACTATAACTCGTATAACAGAATAGCATACGGATGCGGTATTAGTATTTGAGTATTGCATATTAATATAGTTTAGTGATGTCGGTCTGAGCATTTTATCGTTCGATATGTTCAATCTTAAAAACCACTAAACAACAATCAGTACAAAAACTCATTCCAAGAGAAATCTTATAATAATATGTCTCCCGATTATTGTCATTTAAAAGCAAATTATTATTATGTCTTCTCATAATTGATGAATAATTCTAATCAACATTGCACCGTAATCAATATCAAACATAAAATCAAAACGCTTGGAGGATAAAGATTATTACAATTTTCAAATTAAAATTTTGCAACAGGGTGCAATTTGAATCTTTGGTTTTGAATGTTATGACAGCCAGTAATAGTAATTAAAAATTTTTTTTACCTATGCCCAAAATCAATGAGGAATATGGTCCGGTGCAAAAAGATTTACACCTCAAAAAAATGCTAATAAAAAAGTTTTTGCTTATTATGCAGTCTTCTTTTTTTATTTAAATTGTATCAATAGATATTCGGAAATATAAAAATACTAATTTCTGATAAGATCTATACATAATTATCAGAATTGTCATAGTCATCGAATTCTTCGTCAATTAACTGTATATCTTCCTCCGACTCAAATATTCCTTGGCATTTTTAAGCGCCTTTCTCTAAAACCCAACTATGACTTTTGTATTAATTTTAGTTTTAAACGCATCTAGAAGAGTATTTCGAACAGATAAAAGGTTGGCATGTGGACTTGATCGCGCGACTTTACCCTTTACAACTGCCCAAATACCCTCAATGGGCTAAAGTTCACAGTGATATGGAGGGGTAAAAAAAACCTGATAATTGTATTGTTTCGCTATTTCAACACAAGAAAATGGTACTTTTTTCTTGTTCATTTGAATTAACTTTGAAAGTTCTGGTCGTCGTAATTCACTAGAAGAAAGCAATATTGTGAGTGGTTAGCCAATCGATGATTTCAACATTTTTCGTCAGATAGAAATTTAGGTCGTCCAAGAACTTTTTGTGGTATAAATGTACCATTCTTACGCTTGTTCCAGTCTTATACCACGCTCGCGACTGTTCTCTCTGCAACACCCAATACTTCAGCAACTTGCTTGCGTAATGTGAGCGTTTGATGGCTTTCCCCTACAGAATTAGCCCCAGACAAGTAAATAATCATTGACTTTTCATTGTCTGTTAGTGGTGCACCGTTTCATTTTAAGGGAGAAGAAAACATGTTAAGGTAGAGAAATTTGAGCCATAGATACGTTTGGTCATGTTATTTTAGACATGTGGATTTTAGTCTGCCATGCCTAGTAACACAACATTCTTTCCTTGGTTTAAATCACGCTTGTTCTAGGTGAGGTGCAAATCTTTTTGCACCGGACCATAATCATAATGAAATTGGATGTCAATGGTAACGAGTGCAGTGATAATTGATACTAATACTGTATACATTTTTACCCACCAATACATTACTGTATTTCCTATTGTTTCTAACACCAAATAAAGTTAAATCCAACTTTTATCGTATTACAAACCATTGTATTACATTATTTCCTTCAGCGGAAAAACTCAAATGTCTGTTTGCTGCGACTTTAACTGCGCGCGCGCCAGTATTTCTACATTAATATAAAGAGGCAGTGCTTTACGGAAGTGAAAAGCAACATTTTCTATTCAAACCGAAAATTTTTCATACGATTAAGTGGTATGCTATGGATTGGCCTATCTCATTCCGACTTAAACACGCCAAAACTCGTTCCTTTGAAGCGTTGAAGCAAATGGTAATTACAAAAGAGTAAAAGGCGTAAAAGATTTGTTCTCATTTTGTCTTTTTCGACGTAGCTAACATTGATTGATTCTGTAGTCGCTGACATGATTGCTGAAGGTAAAGTCTACGTGGTATATTATCAATTTCAAAGTATACTTAATCATTTTCCTTGGATTGAATACCGTCACACAAACTTACAAGAATGTGACAATTGAAGCAATCTACAAATTCCCAATTCATGAAGCTGAAGCTGAAATCGATGGTAATTGAACAGTAAAGGGTTTGTCAAAGAGGCCCAACAGGCTGCTAAAGAGTACGATGAAGCCGTTCAGGTCTGCATTGCTGACAATACCAGGTCTTTACGGGCGTTAATTAGCTTCGCTTACTGAGGCCACTTATTTCACCTTCTTTATAAAAGAGCGGCCTTGGCGCGTACCTTCTTGAAGAACTTCCAATGCTCAATTGGCAATGTTACGCAAAATCAGACTGTCAAAATTCGCATAACTTAGGTGACAGAGCTTAAGCAGAATTCTGATTCCGACCAAGTTCGTTTCGTCATTCCCACCGCTGTGGCGCCTCGCTATGTTGATCCGCGGAACAACTTGTCTCAAATGGGGACGAAAGTGATTAAGGACAATCCGACGTATTCGAGCGAAACGCAATATACATTGGAAGTGAATGTTACATATCGTATGACAGCCAGTTTGTTGAGTATCGAGTCACTCGCACACAAGATTAAAACTGAGATTAATTTGAATGGAGATCCAAAGACTTGTAGGGTTGGACTGGCAGAAGATAAAACTCGCTTGGAAAGGGATTTTGTGCTAGTTGTTAAAAGGATTTGGACAAATCTAGGTATGGATCAGGTATGCGGAACTAGTCATAAGAATTGAGTGACGGTTTATAATAGTGACTAATATTTGCTAAATCGGTGTTTGTGTATTTTCTCTGTATAGAGCGTTCACGTTCACAGAATACAATCCAAAGACCAATGCCAACTGCACCATGTTGACTCTTGTTCCTGCGTTTTGAACTTAAGCCAGTACAGGCGGAAATGATTTTCGTTGTTGACAGGTAATTCGTTTAGATGCTCTATTTTCAAGTTTATTTGCAAATGTTGACATTTATTTATTTCAGATCCGGTTCAATGCAAGGCGCGCCAATGATTAAAGCTCGACAAACACTCGAATTAATAGTTCGCTCTTTGTGGTCTCATTTGGCTCGTCTCACTCCGCCTTGTCTGAAAAGTCTGTTCCTTACTCAGAATCCTCCTACGGCGCGGCCATTCAACAATGGAGGCCAACTTCGGTGGTACTGAACTCTTGCCGATTCTAAGATGGGTTCCAGAAATAAGAACAAAGAACTGCCGACTGCCGTGTTTTTATTGACCGACGGTGAGGTCTAGAACGTGGATGAGATTATTCAACTGATCGAAAGTAAAGTGAAGGAAGCCAAAGACGATTTGAGATTGTTTTCGTTGGGTATTGGAAGTTCAGTCAGTCATTTAGTGGAATCAGTCGCGAAGGCCGGAAAGGGATATGCCCAGTTCGTCAGCGGTGAAAAGAGGATGGACAAAAAAGGTTGCTGGGATGGTCAAGAACGCTATTCGGTCGCCATTGACTGATTACAAAATCTCCTGGGTTGACATCGATAATGGTAATGAGGGTACTGTCCGGCACCGTATATAATTTCATCATTATATCAAGGTGTTCGCTGTGTCGTCTACGCGCTCTTTGCACCGGACGTTGAACCTGCACGGAATATCACGATGACAATACGATCTCGCAGTGGGCCCGTAGAGGTCACTGTGCCAATTGATCCAGTTATTCTCAATGGAATACTCTCGTTGCCAAGAAGTTAATACAGGTTCTTGAGGATAAGAAGAGTTACCTAAATAACGATCCGAAAAACGAGGGAAAAGAAATATCAGCTGAAGATGCAAAGAATGCAATCATTCAGCTTGCGATCTATGCTAATTTAGCCTCAAGATATACAAGGTAAAGATTGCCGGATGGTAAACAAGAATGTTGTTAAGTGATTAACTCTATTCTAATCATCTTCAATTATCTATTAAAGTTTTCTGGCAATCGATGAAAGAGACCAAGTCGTATCGACAGCCGAAATTCAAAAGCGTATTGTCCCTGTGCAGACAAGCGCAGACAGGCGTTAGAGTCAAGTGCACGGTTTGTTAACTTAAATTTTGAAAGAAAGAGGGAACTTGTTTTGGATAAACATGAAGGCATCTATTAACACACAATCTTCGCAGGCTCGCTTTTCTATGGAGGTTGCATGCCCTACGGTGGTTGATACTAAATCAGTTGATTTTGATCCGAAATTGGCCGAAATTGAAGTTCTTTACGAGTTTACTAGTTTTCAATCTTTTGACGGATTTTTCAAACCAACTGCAGAGTTGTCGAAATTTTTGTCAAAGGGAAAAGACAAGAATTTATTCCGAAACAAAGATCAAGATTCTGTCTGGTCTACTTGCATTGCTTTGACTTATCTTGAGATTGTAATGAAGGATTTCAAAGTAGAGTGGGAATTGGGTTATGAAAAAGCGCAAACTGCATTAAGCGAGTCGAGCGGGTATGATTCTAGTGTTATTGGGAAAAATGCTAGAAATTAGGTTACCGAATGGTTTACCAATCAATAATATCTACTATGAAAGTTTGTTCAGAATCTGATAGTTTACACCGTTTTATAGTTTCACTCAAATATCGTGAATTGTGGTAGGTTTAATCAATATAATACAAATGATATTTGAGCTTTACATTTTTGACATCAACTGAGATTTGTAAAACTCAACTTTTTATGCGATTAAATACAATCGAACCTCCATGATGCAATCGTCGTGGCGGGTTCCGTGTAACGATAATATTACATATCTCTAAAGGAATAAGGTCAAAAAATGAGGTTTTTGCGCAACATCGTATTGTTTATGCTTTACTCCTTCTGTTCTTTTAATGAATTGTGCGGAGATCAACGAATGTTGAACTTTATTGTCAATATACTTGTGATATACAATTTGTATCCGTTTAAATTCTTGTATTTTATTATAAATTAAATTGACGTTTAGCTTTGGCTTAATTTAATGCAAGATTTACCCGTGCGAGGAAAATTATATGGTTTTTTGGAGGAATCGGAGATGGGCTTTTGCATTCACGTGACTGCAATTATACCCACATCATTGCTACACAACAAGCGCTAGATTTAATGGTTCGATTACATCATACTCGATACTATTAAACATGTAATTCGTACACGATGGAAATACACGGTTGTTTTACTTTGTTATTCGATAACCGCGAGTCACGCATATCAAAAAGAAACATTCATTTCTTGTCCCAACAATACTATATTATTTATTTTATGACAAAAAAGCGCGTTTAATGAATAGTCACTATTACATTCTAGTCTATAGCTTCAATTTAATCCATCACACCGGAATTTATTTGAGGACAATTAGCTAGCTAGTATTGGTTTTGATAGACCGACATTAGGTCTTGAGTAGAAAAATTGGTAAAGTCGCTATTAAACGATTACAACTAAAAGGAGAATGTGACATCACAGCTCCGTCCGAATTTCTGAAATATAACATGACTTCCGCAGTAAAGGGATTATATAGCCATTGTTTACATACCCCGTAGTAGACTTCTCTTTTACTGTTACGTCCGTCAAATCTGTCGTCCAAAGGACTATGTTGGCCTTTTTACACATATTCTGCCACTTCCGACTTTGCACTAAAACGTCCAAATGTGGAGCGAATGAGATCTGTTTTCTATCTGGTAAGATTGACGAAACTTTCTGCTTAGACAAATTTCAATGACAGCCTCACAGTATCATTAACATATGATGTGGTGTTAATGGTCATATGTGGATCTCTTTGCAATATTTCGATGACAATAACATACGTCTATGCTGTATATATACACAAGTGTATAAATTTTTACCGAGTCAACATAGTCTTATACAAACCTAACGTGTTAGTGTAGACGTTATAAAACCAAATTTATTTATTTTTTATGCAACAAATGTATTATTAAAATCGAGCGCACTTAGCTCAAAACCAATAAAAAGAACTTATTTTTAAAATTTATCTCATGAATATAGCAGTTGTTAGTTTTAATTGTGTAATTTATTTAATGCAACGACAGCGGCGCAGATTAAATTGCTGCACATAGATGGAAAGCACTTTTTGACAAAAAATTTTATCGATTAAATTGCAAAAAAAAAAACAAAAAAACACATGATATGCGAATATTATCGGGCTATGCAGTTAAAATTTTTGGATAAGTTAAAACTGTCTTATTATATCTTTACTAAACTTTCTTACATATTACATACACATATTCAAAAGATAACGGAATTCCATCTTACTATGTTGCGAACGAGATGAATATCGTTTCTGAAGAGATAATAAAAGTCGGGCCAAAAACACCCACATTACGACTACACTTTCGTTTCCAGATTTTAAAAAACTTGAAGCGTACAGTGTGTTACAAAAAAAATTGTTCGCAAATTACTCAACAACTGACACGTTAATTTTTATTTAGTAAAATTTATTAAAACTAAAAAACTCTATTTTTATTTACATGAAGTTTAATTATTTTTAATTGTAAGTGAAATCTGTTTTTATTGAATTGACAAGATTAATTAGAAGATTATTTGGAACTGCATTCCACTTCTCTATCATAAACTGTTGTAATTCAGTGGCATTTTTAATTCTGCGTTTCTTTGACAATAGCCCACAAATTTTCTATGGATTTAAATCGGGGGCTGTTGGAAAAACTTTCCTTAAGAAATTCTTTGTCACGGAAGCTTGTATTCTTGGGGTCGTTGTCTTGCTTGCCGAACCTCCAAGCATACTAGTAATTTCTTGGAGATATTTTGACATAGAATTTTACGCCATTACCTGCGTAAAGCAGAATAAACTCGTTTTCCCGCTAACGGAAAATCTACCCCCAAGCAAAATTTTGTTTAGTTGGATGCTGACCCTTATATCAATGTTTAATTGTATTCCAAAATAATTGACACGCAGTTTCGTCACTGAATAAAGTTTTTTCCCCAGGATCATTAATATGTGTTTCTAACGTCGTCGTTTTGCCTTGTGAGCTTCCATTAACATAGGCGTACCGATGGGCAACTGGTTTTTATAACCCAGTTTATTCTTATTGTAATATACCTTATATTTACGTCGTATTTAGAAAATTTACAGCCAAATTTCTCAATAATTGAATAGGATTTCTTCGATAAAATTGTTTCTTGTAGTTGTTGGTGTAACCTTATTTTTCCTCTCGTTTTCTTTCCTATTGAGCTAAAGTTCTCGTTTCTTTCAACTTTTTAATATTATATTTAATGGAATGCTAGTTAATTTATGAATTTATTGTGCCTTACACACCCTTATTAAGAAAGTGTAATATTGTTTGACGATGCGTTTCTAGACGTGATGATGTCATGTTTAAAGTTTTAATATATGCAAAGATGGATGCTAGCAGCAAAAAATTGTTCTGAATAAAAGAGAGAAGGCGCCATTTTTATTATTCAAGTATCATACGTATTGTTTACATACATAAAAGTTATCGCGCGGTTTAATCGCGTCTACATTTGTATTTGGCCAATTTTTTGTAACCCACTGCAAATCGAAAAAAAAACTCAGTAAAAAAAATAATACTATAGGACAGTTAGCAAATACATTGGGATAATTGGAAGAACGAAGAGAAAAAACAAGAAAATCTTAGTGATGACAACGGAAGACCACTTTGCCATTGGCCAACGAATCTCACATCTCTCTGGATTTGGTTGTTAGCGTAAAGATCAAATGTCTACTTATCGTCTCATCAACTCAGGCCTATTGATATTACGCTTCCACTCCATCCTAATCTCTGCACCTGACGTTCTCTACTTTGATGTAAGTCTGCACAACTTGAATCGTTGCCGACGAAAAACCCCCTGCGCATGGGTCAGGACGTACGCTAAACGAAAGTCACACGGCTCCAAACAAATGTAATAAAAAGTTGTAAGCAACTTTGTGATTTGACGTTATGTAGTAAATCTATTAAAGAAAAAAGAGAATGTGGCGAAGTTAAGAGAAAAAAATTATTGAAGGCAGTCCCAATCACTAAAATAGCTTCTTACAGGAACCAACCAACCAACTAATTTATTCATAAATGACATGGCTGCGTAAAACGTAGTCTCTTTTGGTGGAATATAAAGACGCCCAAGACGTTATATATTCCTTTGACGTGGTCCGACATAATGGATTGGTGTACCTATGAACAATTTCATAATTAGATACAAGAAACATGGATCATACAGTACGCGTAGTGATGTTATGCTTACCAATGCTTACAGACGATGGCGAACCATTTTATTACTATGTCCTGACATACCAAGATCTAAACGTGGAGTGACTGATGTATCGACAATGCGTGCGTCTGCAGCAAATTTCATTTTTAAATTCCTCCGAGAATCCATGAAATTGGTTGTATTTGTTCCTAATCGGTTGTATTCTATGTTAAACCATTATTAGATTTCTTTTCGCAGCATAGCTCGTCCGAAATAATTAGTGTGCTTTCCCCATAACTATAAATAAGCCGAAATCATGTCACGAGCATCTAGTTCCATAGATGAGATTAACGTCAATTAGTTGAACCGTTAGATCACTGGTATTGAATAGAATTCTGACAGAGTGGAATTAACATACTGTACATAGGTGGAGTTTTCAAGTAAACATAACACTAATACAGCTAATTTGAACCAGCAGTTCACGGTTAAATAATGCCGACCAGTAAACTTACTTGCATGAGCCGTAAAAAGTGAATACGACTGCGTTTTCTGTTGCGTTTTTCGTAAAATCCAGAATAAACGAGTTAACGGTGAAAAGCCAGGCCGGAAGTGTGAGTGACGGTAGACAAATCGTACGGAACCTCTTCGACAACTATTCACCCTCATCAATGCTCTTAGACTTAAACTTGCTTTTGGGCGCAAATTCCGAGATTGGAGTTAATTCTAATTGGTACACAAAATCACGTGGACAACGGCTAATACTATATTCAGTATAATAATAACGGTGGACTAACTACGGAGAAACTAGGACAAACATGGCTTCAATTGTCTCAGATAAGGAATGGTTAAAGAAAAGTATTGAAGATGGGAGCACCCGGTTTTACCCTTTCGATGACTTTATTGACTCCGTGAACATTGGCGCTGGAGGATATGGTGCAGTTTTCAGGGCGAAAGCGAATACACTTGGTAGAACGATCGCATACAAGCTTCTTCATTCACAAGATGACAATGAGATGTTTGAAAACTTTATGAATGAGGTAGGTAATTATAAGGACAATGTTTATGTGTGGTTATTATCATTTTGCTTAAAGCGTACATTTATACTCTAGCTGAAAATTCATCGCAAGGTTGATGACCACCTCAATATCATTCGATTCCTCGGAGTGAGCGAGGGTAGGTATCAAGTTGCTTAGGTTACGGCATGTATTATGAATGTGAGACTAACAAAGTTTGAACCAAAAGATTCGCTAAAAAGATATGCTATGGTCTTTGAATATGCCGACGGCGGATCATTACGGAGTTACCTATCAGAAAAATCTGGTGAATTGGACTGGCTTGTGAGATGCAAGCTTAGTACCAACATTGTTGACGGACTAGGATACCTTCATAAACTTGACATTTTACATAAAGATCTGGTAACTATCATGTTTTGCATAATAATTTGTAATATGCCGTTTAGCTAATTACAATTTTGTTATTAGTCTTCACAAAATGTTCTGATTCACGCCGGCGTGGCGAAGATAACAGACTTTGGCTTGTCGGATCAGATTTTACAGCAGAAAAGCCGTTCAAACATTCAAGGAACTTTCCCATATTTTGACCCAAGATGTTTAAAAGATCCTTCTATTAAGCAGGATAAAAAGTCAGATATATTTAGTTTTGGTGTGATCTTATGGGAAATCTCTGGTGGGAAGAGACCATGTGACGGACTCCAGAACTATAGTGAAATTGTACTCTACCGGTTCAATGGTAGTCGTGATGCTCCGATTGTGGGAACTCCTGAAGAATATATCACATTATATGCATCTTGTTGGGATGAACTGCCTGAAAAAAGACCATCCTGTGAGCATATTTCTGATAGACTCAGGATGATATCTCAATGTGTAATGCGTTCAGAACATCCATTTTTTGATTTGGTGTCAAGTAAATACCAAGAAGAAGTACTAAATAGAAAAAGTGGAGACCTGCTTGCTAACTCAATTAATGACTGGTTATCACATAATGGATGGTATCAACAGGATTATCCTCTTGTCAAAAGACTCAAGGACCATATTGACTGTGGGCAATGTTTTTGGTTAATTGGGTTCTTTTTTGCTTATGGAATATCTGTTGAAAAGAGCCTTAATCGAGCAGTCTATTGGTATGAATTATCAGCAGAAAGAAATAATGTTCTTGCTCAGTATGAACTTGGTTGCTGTTATCAAAATGGAATTGGAGTAGAAAAAGATGCTAGAAAGGCAGTTGAACTGTATCAAAAAGCAGCTGAACAAGGATATGCTAATGCACAGAATAATCTTGGTGAATGCTGCCAAAATGGAATTGGAGTAGAAAAAGATGATAAAAGGGCAGTTGAACTATATCAAAAAGCAATTGAACAAGAATATGCTAATGCACAGTACAACCTCGGTTATTGTTATAAAAATGGAATTGGTGTAGAAAAAAATACTAGGAAAGCAGTTGAACTGTATCAAAAAGCAGCTGTTCAAGGGCATGCCAATGCACAGGATAGTCTTGGTTGGTGCTATCAAAATGCAATTGGAGTAAAAAAGAATACCAAGAAGGCAGTTGAGCTGTATGAAGAAGCAGTGGAACAAGGACATGTTAATGCGCAGTACAATCTTGGTGAATGTTACTATTATGGGACTGGATTAAAGAAGGATGTTACAAAGGCAGTTGAAATGTATCAAAGAGCAGCTGAACAAGGACATGCCAATGCACAGAATGACCTTGGTTATTGCTATAGAAATGGAATTGGAGTAGAAAGAGATGTTAGGAAAGCAGTTGAAATGTATCAAAGAGCAGCTGAACAAGGCAATGCTAATGCACAGTACAATCTTGGTGAATGCTATTATAATGGAATTGGATTAGAAAAGGATGCTGGAAAAGCAGTTGGAATGTATCAAAGAGCAGCAGGACAAGGACATGCCAATGCACAGAATGACCTTGGTTGGTGCTATCAAAATGCAATTGGAGTAAAAAAGAATACCAGGAAGGCAGTTAAACTGTATCAAGAAGCAGTGGAACAAGGACATGCTAGTGCGCAGTACAATCTTGGTAAATGCTACTATTATGGAACTGGATTAGAAAAAGATGCTAAAAAGGCAGTTGAAATGTATCAGAGAGCAGCTGAACAAGGACATGCCAATGCACAGAATGACCTTGGTTATTGCTATAAACATGGAATTGGAGTAGCTAAAGATGTTAGAAAAGCAGTTGAAATGTATCAAAGAGCAGTGGAACACAGACATGCTAGTGCACAGTACAATCTTGGTGAATGCTACTATTATGGAATTGGATTAAAAAAGGATGTTAGAAAGGCAGTTGAAATGTATCAAAGAGCAGCTGAACAAGGAAATGTTAATGCACAGAATGATCTTGGTTATTGCTATAAAAATGGAATTGGAGTAGAAAAAGATGCTAGAAAGGCAGTTGAAATGTATCAAAAAGCAGCTGAGCAAGGGAATGCTAATGCACAGTGTAATCTTGGTTACTGCTATAGAAATGGAATTGGAGTAGAAAAAGATGCTAGAAAGGCAGTTGATATGTATCAAAAAGCAACTGAACGAGGATATGCTATTGCGCAGAATAATCTTGGTGAATGCTATTATTATGGAACTGGATTAGAAAAAGATGCTAGAAAGGCAGTTGAACTGTATGATAAAGCAGCTGAAGAAGGATATGCTAATGCACAGGATAATCTTGGTTATTGTTATCTATATGGAGTTGGAGTAGAAAAAGATGTTAGAAAGGCAGTTGAACTGTATCAAAGAGCAGTTGAACAAGAATATGCTAATGCACAGAATAATCTTGGTGTTTGCTATCAACATGGCATTGGAGTAGAAAAAGATGCTAGAAAGGCAGTTGAACTGTATCAAAGAGCAGCTGAACAAGGATATGCTAATGCACAGTACAATCTTGGTTATTGCTATAAAAATGGAATTGGAGTAGAAAAAAATGCTAGAAAGGCAGTTGAAATGTATCAAAAAGCAGCTGAGCAAGGGAATGCTAATGCACAGTGTAATCTTGGTTACTGCTATAGAAATGGAATTGGAGTAGAAAAAGATGCTAGAAAGGCAGTTGATATGTATCAAAAAGCAGCTGAGCAAGGGAATGCTAATGCACAGAATGGCCTTGGTTACTGTTATCGAAATGGAATTGGAGTGAAAAAAGATGAGGAGAAAGCAGTGGAATTGTATCAAAAAGCAGCTAAACAAGGAAATGCTAATGCACAGGATAATCTTGGTTATTGCTATCGAAATGGGATTGGAATAAAAAAAGATGTTAGAAAGGCAGTTGAACTGTATCAAAGAGCAGCTGAACAAGGGTTTGTTAATGCACAGAATAACCTTGGTGAATGTCATTATTATGGAATTGGAGTAAAAAAGAATACCAGGAAGGCAATTGAGCTGTATGAAAAAGCAGCTGAACAAGAATATGCTAATGCACAAGATAACCTTGGTTATTGCTATCTAAACGGAATTGTAGTAAAAAGGGATGCTAGAAAAGCAGTTGAACTGTATCAAAGGGCAGCTGAACAAGGACATGCTAGTGCACAGAATAACCTTGGTATTTGCTATCAAGATGGAATTGGAGTAGTTAAAGATGCTAGAAAGGCAGTTGAACTGTATCAAAGAGCAGCTGAACAAGGAAATGCTAATGCACAGGATAACCTTGGTTATTGTTATCAAAATGGAATTGGAGTAGAAAAAAATGTTAAGAAGGCAGTTGAACTGTATCAAAAAGCAGCTCAACAAGAACAAGTCAATGCACAGTACAATCTTGGTAAATGCTATTATTATGGAACTGGATTAAAGAAAGATGCTAGAAAGGCAGTTGAACTGTATCAAAAAGTTGCTGAACAAGGCCATGCTAAAGCACAGAATAATCTTGGTTGTTGCTATCATGATGGCATTGGAGTAGAAAAAGATGCTAGAAAGGCAGTTGAACTGTATCAAAGTGCAGCTGAACGAGGGAATGCTAATGCACAGTTCAACCTTGCTTCTTGTTATTTAAATGGAATTGGAGCAAATAGAGATGCTAAGAAGGCACATAAACTGTATCAAAAAGCAGCTGAACAATTGCATGCTAAGGCGCAGAAAATGGTTAACTTGTTGGAATTGGCCAAAATTACTAGTATTATATCAATTAACTCTGACTATACTGTATGTCACGATTAAAAGCCAGCTACAATAATGACAGTCAACATATGACTGAACATTATATGGATTAATAACCAATAAACCTGTTGTCTTAATTCAACTTTATAGTTATTTGTATGTTAGATCGACTTTCTAATTTTAAATGTGTTCACAATAATGACAGTATTACGACTAAAATTTTACAGATTAATAGTCAGTAAAACAACTCTATTCTTGAATGCCGGCCACAATAGCGACAGTCAACAATTGCGTTTAAATATATCTGTTGTCGTCCATTGTTATTCATAATACCTTGAATGTGTCACAATAGTGACAGTCAGTAATTACGGTAAAAACATGTAATAATCAATAAATATATCGTCATAACTTCAATAAAAATATTTAAACGCCAACGTTCTGAATCTTTCTTGTCCTATTTTTTTTTACAGTTGTTTACGCCCACATAGCTCGCTTTTTATTATTTTTATAAGTCTCGGAAACAATTCTTCAAAAAAAAGAAATACCAGCTTTACATGTATATATTATGCAGAAAGGCGTAGCACTTAGCCATGCGTGCAACACACCGAACCACAAAAAGTACAATTCCCGTATTTTATTCCCGATAATGATGATGATGAACACGATACCATGCTAACGGGGGAAGCACTGCAATTGGGACAAATATACTTAGCACATGAAAATTTGCTCTACCTCTCTAATAACCTGATTAATTTAATTATATTTGTTCCACATTTTATTACCAGCCAACACAAATGAATGTCTGGAATCATTATAATTATTAGGTATATAGGAAAAGTGGCAAGTTTGCCAGTATTTACTAATACCAAATTAAAGCTAACCATAAGAAAAAATAAAAAGCCCATTAATGAAATAACAGCGAGCCATCCTGTCGCAGGCAGACGAAGTCGACCAATCAACGCAGCACAAAATAATGCAGTTGTTCAATTCACTGACATTTTTGATTATATACGAAGGGGTTATTTACTGTGACGTACTAGTTTTTTGTTTGTTGGATCCAAATTTGATGATATCAATTACACCAACTGCCAAACCCAAAGTCACCCGTCAGTAGACGTGTGGAGGAAATGCATAATAATAAAGAACATAACGTAGTATTGCAGACACCGACCAAGATTCAAAGTCTGGCACACGTCGAACAAGATAAAGAAGCAGAACAGAAGTCGTCGATTCTCAGCCAGGAGACATCACTTTCTCTATAATCAAAGGACAAAATCCCAATAGACAACAATGTAGGATAAAGCAATAAAAAACCAAAAACGACGAAACAACACAACATATTTTAATCAATTTGAGTAATTTTTTTCTTTTTAATTTATACATAAACTCGTTTATTCAAAAATTGAATTTTGAAACAAGATACTTTAGGAGTTATGTACCATTATATTACATTAATAGTATAAAAACTGTCAGCATTTACCTCGGAAATGTGGTTTGAATGTCAGAAACTTATATGATATTATTTTACACACAATCAATTTAATTAATTTTGCGGAATTACTCAATTTTTATTCTGTTAGGAAAATAAAATCGCTATTACACTTTAGTAGCGTATCGCAACATATATTTACCCGATTATTTATATTTGCTTACAATAATTTAATTTATAAACGAGACTTTAATGATGCAAAAAACCAAATAAAAAACTTGGATTGAAAGTTTCGACGTATAAATTTGAAACCGCAATACATTTAAAGTATTTAGTAATCAAGATTTATGATACATAACATGCAGAAATATCTTCACTGTATTTACTCGATATATATGAGGAATAACAACCACTATTTTGAAAATAGTAAAAGGCAGACCGCTTACGTAATGTCGCAACTATTTTACTGTATTAAATCTGAACTTTACGTTGTTTTTTGCAGAGCAGTAAAAACACCTAATTATAGTAGTTGGTTTGCTTACCACTGCGAAATTGATTGGTTTAATCGTAGATTCGATTGATACTACAACTTTCAAATGAACATAAAATACCTACTTGAGCTAACATGAGGAATCTAGATATTATAGTGCTGAGTTTTACATTATAAAAAGCTAATTAGTTTGAATAAGCAGTTAAACATATGCGCTTATTTTATGAAGTAATATAAACACTATAAAAATAAATAACAAAAATCCAGCTCACCCAGTATTTTATACATTTTTTACCAACATTCAAATTCTGGCATCCCATTCCATATACAACTAAAACCGCGCACATTTTCAATGCTACGCTACAAGTTACCGAGACCATCAAAGGTACGGAGAACAAAACCAAATTTCTACTGCAGAAAGTTTAGTTATTTTAACGGTTACACGCTCGGTCGCCGCATTTAACCGGGCACAAAAATAATCTATTATTGAATGTCTCAACAACAGTCATAGATTGCTCTCTGTTAACTAAATTTTCTACCTTATTTATTGTAGTTACTAATGCACTGTATATAAATAACATGGCTCAATAGCACCTCCCGCTCTCGCCATCTAAATTTTGCCCAACAAACTGCACTAGAGGAATATCACATGTTGTGTGAGTAAAACAATAAATAGTATTGATCATGGCAATCTGTATACAGTTTCAATGAACTATCAATATGCTATTCTGTTATACGACATATCGGCTTGAGCGTTGGGTGTATTTACGTGGGTAGTTAAAAAGTTTTGCGCGTAGATATTTATTTTCAGAAATTTTATAATAGGTATCAATATAACTATTTTATTTTCTCAAAGTAATCTGCAGACAATTTTGCTAACTCTGAAAAAACTTCTCATAGTTTTTTTTGATAGTTTCAGCAACTGCCTGAACACTTGCTCTTATCGAATTATTTCTCCCTCAATTGTTTTTTTATTCGAGGGAATAAGAAAAAAAATACGGTCTCGACTATAAGGTATAAATAGGAAATAAGTTTTATTCGTTCGGTATTAAAATACTCCGTCATGACCGTTGCCTCATGTAGTGCAGCATTGCCGTACGTCACAAACAGTTGTTCGTCCCTTTCTTCTGGAGGCTCAGCTCACTATGCAAAATGTAAAAAATTTTTTCAGGAAAAATACTGGTTTGTTGGTTAAAATGTTAATAGAAATATGCGGATTATTACTAACAAAATTCTCAACATTGGAAATCTTTTCTGACGTTACTACTTTCAGAATGAGCCTGTCTTCTTTAATTTTTTTTATTCGTGCTTGAATGTAACAATCCAACGTCTAATTGCGATGGTGGACAATATTTGTTCCCTTTCTACATTTGCCAACTTTTCGTGATTTGAGTTGCATTTCTGCTATTTTTCTAAGAAGCAAAAATACAGTGTCGTTAATTTTTATGGCTTGTTTTTTTTCCAAAAAAAAAAAAAAAAGGGGGTGGTTTCGACAACGAAATAATAAATTTGCCTCTGCTTTGTTTTCATATGTTACATGAAAGTATGCACACTTATGATTGCTCCAATCTTTAGTTTATCTCAGTTAGAGAGCCACACGCAAAACTTTTTAACCCCCCACGTAATTTTAGCTACCAAGTAATAACGCAGTGCAGCAACTCATTCCAAAAAAAATGTTATAATAATATGATTTTCGCCTTGTCTTTAGTATAGAATTCAAACGCTTGGAGGATAAAGGTTATTACAATCTTCAAATTTAGATTAGAATTGGAACCAACGACGCGCAATTACGTAATTGAATGCTAATTTTTTTTTACCCATACGCCAAAATCAATAAGGAAATAATCATAATGAAAATCGTGTAACGAATGCAGTGATAATATGTAATGTATTGTTTCTAGCACCAAATAAAGTTAAATCTATCATTCTATCGTATTACAAATCATTGTATTACATTACATCCGTTGATCCCAATCACCTTTTGGAAAAAACTCGATTTCTCTTTGCTGCGCACTTTAACTGCGCGTCTGTATTTCTACGTTAATATAAAGAGGCAGTGCTTTGCGGGAATGAAAAGCAACATTTTCTCTCCAAAACGAAAAATTTTCATACAATCGAAATGGTATGCTATGGATTGGCCTATCTCGTTCCCGAATTAAACACGCCAAAACCCGTTCCTTTGCAGAACGTAAGCGTTGAGGCAAATGGTAATTACAAAAGAGTAAAGATTGTCATCATTTTGCCTTCTTCGACGTAGCTAACATTGATTCATTCTGTAGTCGTTGACATGATTGCTGAAGGTAAAGACCTATCATCGAATATTTTGTCAATTTCACAATATACTTAATCATTCTCCTTGGATTGAATTCCTTCAGTCACCGTCACTCAAACTTACAAGAATGAAGAATCAGTGACAATTGAAGCAATCTACAAATTCCCAATTCATGAAGCTGCAGCAATTTGTGCCTTTGAAGCTGAAATCGATGGTAATCGGACAGTAAAGGGTATTGTCAAAGAGGCCCAACAGGCTGCTAAAGAGTACGATGAAGCGGTTCAGGTTTGCATCAATGGATAACCGAGAAATTATTGAGCCGTTACTGTGTGTTTATTAGCTTCATTTACTGAGACCACTTTTTTTCACCTTTTTCTAAGAGTGGCCTTGGCGCGTACCTTCTTGAAGAAGAACTTCCGGATGTCTTCCAATGCTCCGTTGGCAACGTTACACCAAATCAGACTGTCAAAATTCGCATAACTTACGTAACAGAGCTTAAACAAGATTCTGATTCCGACCAAGTTCGCTTTGTCATTCCCACCGCTGTTGCACCTCGCTATGGTGATCCGCAGAACAACTCGTCTCAAGCGGGGACGAAAGTGATTAAGGGCAATCCGACGTACTCGAGCCAAACGCAATATACATTGGACGTGAATGTTACATGTCGTATGACAGCCAGTTTGTTGAGTGTCGAGTCACCCACGCACAAGATTAAAACTGAAATTAATTTGAATGGAGATCCAAAGACTTGCAGAGTTGGGCTGGCAGAAGATAAAACTCACTTGGAGAAGGATTTTGTGCTAGTTGTTAAGAGTAAGGATTTGGACAAATCTAGGTATGGATCAAGTATGTGGGAAATAGTTATAGGAATTGGGTGATGGTAATGACTAATGTTTGCTAAAATCGATGTTCATGTATTTTCTTTGCATCTTCTTTGTATAGAGCATTCACTGAATACAATCCAAAGACCAATACGAACTGTACCATGCTGACTCTTGTTCCTACGTTTGAACTTGAATCGGTGCAGACAGAAATGATTTTTGTCGTCGACAGGTAAATCGTTTAGATGCTGTTTTCACGCTTTTTTACGAACTTGTGTACACAGCGTTTAGTGGCAACTTTATTCATTCGCCAATATTGAATTTTATTTGTTCCAGATCCGGTTCGATGGGTGGTTCCCCGATAAATAAAGCTCGACAAACGCTCGAATTAATAATCCGCTCTTTGCCATCCAACTGTTTTTTCAATGTGGTCTCGTTTGGCTCGTCTTATTCAGCCTTGTTCGAAACATCTGTTCCTTACTCAGAATCCTCCTACGACGCGGCCATTCAACATGCTCGGGGAATGGAGGCCAACTTTGGTGGTACTGAACTCTTGTCGGTTCTAAGATGGGTTTTGGAAAATAAGAACAAAGAACTGCCGACTGCTGTGTTTTTATTGACCGACGGTGAGGTCTGGAACGTGGATGAGATTATTCAACTGATCGAAAGTAAAGTGAAGGAAGCCAAAGACGATTTGAGATTGTTTTCGCTGGGTATTGGAAGCTCGGTCAGTCATCATTTAGTGGAATCAGTCGCGAGGGCCGGAAAGGGATATGCCCAGTTCGTCAGCGGTGAAGAGAGGATGGACAAGAAGGTTGCTGGGATGGTCAAGAACGCTATTCGACCGCCATTGACTGATTACAAAATTTCCTGGATCGACACTGATAGTGGTGATGGGGGTGCTGTAAAGCACCGTCAAGCACCATACATAATTCCACCATTATATCAAGGCGTTCGCTGTGTCGTCTATGCGCTCTTTGCACCGGACGTTGAACCTGCACGGAATATCACAATGACAATGCAATCTCGCAGTGGGCCCGTAGGCGTCACTGTGCCAGTTGATCCAGTTATTCTCGATGGAAACAAGATTCATACTCTAGCTGCCAGAAAGTTAATACAGGATCTTGAGGATAAGAAAAGTTACCTACATAACGATCCGAAAAATGAGGGAAAAGAAATATCAGCTGAAGATGTAAAGAATGCAATCATTCAGCTTGCGACCAATGCTAATTTAGCCTCAAGATATACAAGGTAAAGATTGCTGGATGGTAAACGAGAATGGTTGTTAAGTGTTAGCTCGATTCTAATTATCTTGAGTTATTTATTAAAGTTTTCTGGCAATCGATCAAAGAGACCAAGTCGTATCGACAGTTGAAATTCAAAAGCGCATTGTCCCTGTGCAGACAAGCGCGCAGGTAGGCTTGCGTACCAGCGTTAGGCGCAAGTACAGGGTTCGTTAAATTAAAGCTTGAAAAAAAAAAAAAAAACTGGGAAAGCTTGCTTTTACATTCTTTTTGGATAAATATGACGCATCTATTAACACAGATATTTTTGCAGGGTCGCGCTCTTGCTACGAAAGCTGCACGCAAAAGTAGCCCTTCTACTGGGGCCGTCTCATCAATTGTGAGATATAGAGAACGTTCAACCTCGCCTACCAATGATTTTATGGAGATTGATGTTAGATCAGTTGATTTTGATCCGAAATTGGCCGAAATTGGAATTCTTTACAAGTTTATCAGTTTTCAATCTTTTGATGGATTTTTCAAACCGACTGCAGAGTTATCGGAATTCTTTTCAAAGGGAAATGACAAGAATTTATTTCAAAATAAGGATCAAGATTCTGTCTGGTCTACTTGTATTGCTTTGGCTTATCTTGAGAGTGTAATGAAAGCTTTCACGGAAGAGTGGGAATTGTGTCATGAAAAAGCTCAGACTGCATTAAATGAATCGAGTGGGTACGATTCTGGCGTTATCGAGAAAATGCTGCAAGATGCGAGAAAGTGGGTTACTGAGTGGCTTGCTTAATTATTATTAAAGCGGATAAGAAAATGCGTTTGTGTTAACTCTGATAGCTAGCATGAAGACGAATAACTGTCTATTGTTATAGTTTTGGTAAATTAAGTGAATAATAAAATTTATATGGTGTGCGGATTGCCACCCACTTGGTGTGAATGATAATGTCTGAAATTAGCATGGTCAATTTCCGCAGATGCTAGATCTGATGTTTATACAAATAAGGAAGCTACGACAAAGTTGATAAAACAAGAAGCATATAGTGAAGTCGAGTCATACGTGCAAAAATATAGGTCGGTCTCACTAGCTCGTCGCCCCTAACAGATTTGGAAATCGGAAAATTTTGGAACGATGGGTGCTCACTAGCTATTGCCAA
>CAJVPJ010000399.1:0-26303 GCA_910592205.1 Paraglomus occultum | reverse complement strand
TTTCCAATGTTGAATGCGCAGATTTATAACAGTTCTAATGCTTCTGGGATTGTTACTGAGGGTAAGCCCTTGGTTTCCTCGCCTAAAGAATGTGCATTGTCTATAGATGATGGTCCTCTGGATATCGATTCCAAAGATTGCGAGAGTGGTGAACGTAGTGGGGTAAATGAAGAAACGTTTGCATCACCTACGAGAAAAAGTTCCAACGCTACTATTACATCGTTATCTCGCAAAGGATCAAATTCATCAATTACGAGCACCGATTCTAAACCACACGAATCTGTCATGTCACCGAGTTCATCCCTTAATGCCATTTCTTCCTCTTCCACTTCTTCTCCTCCTACTACATCTTCGAATTCTACGTCAACTTCCACCTCATCTTCAAAACGTCCCGGCCAAACGCGTAGGAAATCGACGCTGAAAGATTTATCGGACGAGAAGCTCGAGCTTGACAAGATCGAATGGGAAAAAAACATTGATCTTCCTTCATATATTTGGGCCGAAACTATATGCTTGTTTGAGCGAGTCAAGCAGTTCAAAGAGATGAAGAATCGCCAACCGCATCGGAAGAAAAATCATATATTGGCTTCATTGTTATACATTCTGTGTAGACAGCACGGATTACCGCGAACTTTTATGGAAATCTGTAGTGCAGCTGGGATTAGGAAGCAAGAGATTGGGGCTTATTATCGTTTAATGAACAAATTATTGACAAATAATGGTTTGAGTGTCGGAGCAAACGGACCGAACAAAATGGTGGATTCTGCCGAGTTTTTGGTGAGTATAAATTACTGTGGTGGCCTATTAGGTTTGGTGTTTTCATAAACAGTTCTAACATTTATTTAATTTAGAAACGCTGGTGTCAACATCTTAGACTCCAATCACACATTTTGGACGCGGCAATACACGTTTACAAGCAAGCCAACGTTCAAAACATCACGACGGGCAAATGTCCGTTATCTGTTGGGGCAGCAGCCATTTGGCTCTCTGTAAACTCGTGGAATGAGGCCAGGACACAGCACTGGAATCGGTCGCTTGAAGATGATGAATTCATTCGGCTTGAACAAAAGGATGTGGCACAAGTTGCTGGCGTGGTTAATGCGACATTAAACAGCTGCTATAAAACGCTGTCGCAAGTCAAGGACAATCTGTTGCCACCAGACTTTTTAGAGAAAGCTAAAACGTTACCAAATAGAAGGCAACCGTCCGTAGAAACTAAAAATGGTTCCGATAATAGACGGGGCAGTAGTTCGAGTGGAGACGAAACTGTAGAGATAAAGGAAGAAAGTGTGGAAGTGAAAGTTGAGGTTGACAGTCTTGAAGAGAGTCTTAGGAGAAGCACAATTAGAACTAAGAAAAGTGAAGGAGAGGAAAAGAGACTTCATAGGAAATTGAAAGGTTGAATTGTATTAATGGGAACCCGCTAATTTTGGTGGTTTATTATGTTTTATTTTCTGTTATTGCTTTTTCTGTATTTGTGTTGAGTAGAGTAGGAGATATAGATCTTTGTGAAATAACAAAGAGTAAACGGACAATTGACTCTGGTAGCCAGTTACCACATAGCCTGCGATAAATTCGACATTGGGATGTTATCCTAATTTCTCACTCTGGCAGTATTAATACTATTTGTTTATATAATCTCTACATATATCGTATAGATTTGCTTTTTTTTCTTATGTAGATACTAACATTCGAGTAAAAAGTAGTAGTGTCATGTATAATTCCTGTTGTTGCTGTTAGTGTGAAGACGAATTGCTTTTAGTGTTTATTTTTTTTTAAACTTCTTCGAAATTTGTTCTTTGGGATTATGGAGTGTGATCTGAATAAAATATTTATGTACATACATATTCGGTCAAGTCTGATGTTTGCGATCTACAAGATTAAAAAGGCATACTGCATAGTGCCACAAGAAACTTCAGTGACACGAAAATTTCTAATTTAATCAACAAAAGGAACATATCTTGCGAGGGAAAAATATGTTTAAAGAGCAAATGTCGCGCAAAAATTTTCCACATGTGATCCCATGTCATACTTTCGTACTTAATTACTGGAGCCAATGACCAGATAGACAACGAAGTACATCGGTTTAAGCGTATCATCCTCCTGCCCTTTCGTATCTCCACAAGAAAAGCCAATGAAATTAGCATCAACTCTTAAATGAGCACAACTGAGGCAAGGGAACATTCCTTGTTGGGAGATTCGTGCACTAATGTATAGAGAAACAAGTATTATTGGACCCTTGAGAAAATGAGTTTCTTTAAAGAGATGAACAAAGAAAATCGATCTATCTCTCTCCACCGTTCTGGTCTTTTTTCTTTCCGACTTTAACCCCGAGTTATTATGCATATATGGACTTGAAATGAATGGCATACGCTCATTATAAAAATAACCATTTTATGCTTTGATGAGGCGCAAGTGCTGAAAATGGTAATCCGCGTTTTGTGTATATAAATGACAAAAAGATTACTTAAACATACGTTTTTGCCACATATTTTCCAGCCTCTAATAGGGACGTTCCACGTTGCTCTACGGCAAAATATATTCGAACAATGTGAAGATTCTTTTGGCCCTGTGCCTCGTCTACGACATATTGTTAATTGATCGGCAAATTTATATCTAGTTTTGGCTTAGAGTGTTTAAATGTTAACGCCAAACCTTCCCAAATAATATGCGTTTTCATCAGTTACTTCCCCACCATATTTAGTAGTCGGTATTTTACTAAAGTTAGCAATAGATTGGGGAAGGTAATTTACCTCCCCAAGTGCTAGAGGAGTACCATGATTAATGTACAGTACCATAATAGGCTTTGACCGGCCATTCTAGCTAGTAAAAAAATGATATTTGATATAGATGACGTATCAAATAAAAGAAAATTGCTATTTTTTCTAACTATATCCTTTACCAAATCTAGTAATTTAAATGTTACCAAATCTGGTAAAGAGGTTACTGATGAGAACACACAATATGTAGATCACCTTTCGCCCATTAGGCGCAGTATACCAAAATGTGGGGCGGAAAAGCAGTAGATATCAATATAGTTATATATTATTTTCCACATCACTTTAACTGGTTTTGCTAACCAAACTTTTAGTTCTACGCACTATGGTTAGCCATATGAAAATCTACAGAGTTGGCTTTTTCGTCATCGAGAATAATCGGTGCTAAGATTATTTCTTGTGCCACTAAATAATGTTTATGATTTTACACACTCATGATGTTCGAACCTTTTTTGGATAGCATCAGTTACGTAAGTTGCACTGTTTATGACAAATAATCAAGCAACTATTTACTATTTGAGTTAAAGTTCCCATATTAAATAAATAATAAATTGCCTTGCTTTTAATAACAAAAGTAACCTACGTAACTAAGATTAAAGTTGCATCATAAAATTACTAATGCTTAAAAGACGAAACGTCAAGTGATCGACATCTTACATTACGCGTCTACTCAAAGTTTTTTGTTTGCTGTTACTAAAAGCCGAAACATGCAGGTTTATGGCATGCTGTGATGATACGAATAAGTTTGACTTCTATTGATCAAGATGCTACACCGAGTCAGCGTGGAATAAATGTCAAATTTAAAAGATGTAATCGGATAAAGAAAGCAAATCCATGCAAGCCTGTCCGAGGAAGGATCTTTATTCCAGCGTAAGCAGCTAGCCTGTAACTTGTTATTTAACTCATGCTCTTGATAAAACTTTAAACATCATAAACGTTGAAATGCCTTCTATTCTCATACCAGAAACTTTATACAGTTTTGTAAAGCTACAAAAGTTTTTAATGTCTTACATAATTTTTTTCAATATTTTTTAGTAATCGAAAATTGCTATTCATGACGTTTTAGCGTCATTGACTATTAAATGTAATTTTGATAGTTTCACATACAAATTTGTATTGTTTGCTCTGACTGTGGATGTACATGCCGCCTCTTAATGAATTAGACTCTGCGCTACATTGTTTTTCCCCTGGTTCTTTTTAATTATTGCACGCAGAAGGTTGAACATGTTTGAGATTAATAATGTGACAATTTTGCCTTGCATGTGGCTATCCATTAATCCAACTTGGACCATGTGCGTTCTCAATTGTGTTGGCTAATCATAGAGTACTAAAACGGCAACAGGTCAAAGGCTTTTCCCAAATAAAGTGACGATCTTGTCATCCATTTAATTCTCTACGACACAGTTTGATACATTCGAGATCTCGGTTACTACGGAAAAACTGTACGGATGCAAAACGATACGTATTCAAATAGTGTACAACATTGACAATGTATTCGAACGAAAGGCATTACAATTACAATCGATTGTATGACAATGCAAGCAATGCAAGCAAGACGACATCATTCATGCATTAGAACAATAGCAGATCAAACTACGCATATAGCTAACTATAATAATACAGTCGGACTCGGATAAACTGTATTAGAAGTCCCCCTCATCGCAAACGCACAGAGCAAGCTGTCAATTAAGGATATAGAATGATAGACAAGTCAGATATGTCCCCTACCTAACATGCGAATGTTAAAATATAAGGCTTAACATCAAGCAACCCCATATGCTTTTCAACGCAGTTAGGTTCAATGATGAAACGTTTGTTCACTCCCCGTTGGAAACTTCACACCCCTTGTCTTTCAAATGAACGCCAAATGCGTACTTGATGTTTGTATCTATAAATGTTGCGTTCACAGTAATATATACTTCTAATTACGACTCGGTTATATTATCCTAACAATGAGTAAAACTACAACATCTTAATAATGGATAAGGGGCAACGTCGTCGAAGGTCCCTTGTGAAACATCAAAAGCATTGATTTTGCGATTTGCTCACGTGTCAAGCAATACGTAAAGGGCAACTGTATTTTAAATATGCAGGAGTAGTGTCGATATATAATTGAATTGATTTACACAGAATGACAGGTAAGCCAAAAGATTATGATATTCATTGTGTATACGTTCTCACAAAAAAGATAAATATTGCCATATTTGTATTTCTAGCTTTTTATTAGCATCATGGCATGATGCTTGCTCTACAAAATAGGTAATTATCAGGGTAAACAAATGCATAATAAATTACAGTAGAATGTAATCATATTAGTAAAAAGTACTCAAACATCCAAACGCAAGATGTTCAAACTTCACATAGACGATTTGGTTATTATTGCAAATCGTGCGGGGACAATAAAAAAAACGCTGGAACTAATGTATTGGAAAAGCGGCGCAAAAGTGAATTCGGGAATCGGCTCGTCCTATTTTATGATAATGCCCATCGTATATATTTACCTAACAAGGAGATCAGAATTAAGCAAACAATAATAAGAGCTGAGGTTTATAAAACTAGTAAAATAAACCTAGATAAACGTTCACGTGATTATTGGCGTAATTTTTACATGTGGCAAACTATTTTTCCAGAACGCTGCCAAAACCTGTTGGAAATATCCCGATATACCAAAGTGTCTATTAAATTCCGAGTTAACCATATCCGAAGTTTTCTAGACATTTGTAAATTTACTCGTTATTCGGAAGATCACACCGAAGGCAATAAAAAATTTTTAACTAATATGAATGTGCATACATTAACATGTTCATTCCCAAAAATTTAAAAATTGACCAAATTGAAAATCGTTTCTTGTGCATCAAGTACACATGAATCTAAGCGCAAATTTCATTTGTGAACCAAACAAAGTGAAAAAAAAAAAGTTATGCGACGACATAGTAAAATTGAAAGTTTCAAACAAGGTTGACCAGTTAATTGATTGCTATTTACGATACACAATAATAACCGATTCCTGTGAGTGATACTAAGTAAATCGCACATGCAACATATTGCAAGTCCGTTCACTTGTCTTTTCTCCTCGGGACCAAGAACGCAGAATTATGGATGTAAAATGACTCGCGCAAAGTATCCACACAACGTTCCATTTCATTCGCTTGTGAGACATCGATGCTCGATTTTTAGCGGCACATAGATAAAATATTGCAACACATGCTCACTAGAAACAAAATTTTTAATAAGTTAAAAGTGTTATTAATAACTTTTACAAAATTATTAACCCGAAGTATTGGACTTGGCAACGGAAAAATTGTAATTACTTTAATATGAGATTAGCAACTTCTGACACAGCTTATGCATTATTATGAAAATTTGTTTTCTAAACCAGAAGAAATTTAGCAGCAACTATGCCAAATACTTTGGTAATTTTTCAATCGGCGTTAAAACAATAGAATAATACGCGTTTATTTTTATAGATAGAATATTAATAACACGTACCAATAATAACAAACCAAATTATCTTACGTTGCTTTTTCTTTCGTGCAGAAAATTTAAGCTATTGAGAGTTTATTGTATATTAGAAATTTTTAGCTAACCTGAGTGCGTTTTTTATCAAAATTTTCAAAATATTATCAACTTTGGCTGCATTTTTTGTAAAAATTTTTTTACGAAGGTTCTACTATTAAAGTTGCAGAGTAAAACGTTTGTTGTGGTTTCTGTTGCCACGCTTTTTACTTAATATAACTAACAAAAACAAAAACAAAACATGAGCGTTAGTTAATTCAACAACAGACAAAAAGTTCGATGTCTAATATGTGGCATGCTGCAACAAAACCAGACAAAGTGAACATTCTACAAATAAAAGGCTGATTATGATGTGGCTGTAAAATTGACCAGTGTGACTGATGACGTTTTGCAAAGTAATAATGGTGCTTGTTCATAACTTATGGACTTGTTAAGCTTAATGGTTACTTTATTATACCAGAATGTGATGTAAACCATAACAGGATTAATATATATATGATTATACCTGTATAAAAAATATTAAGATAAAACTAATGTTCATTAAATCTACTATTACTATGGAACCCAAAAATTACAGCACCATTAGAAGCATTTTGAAAAAAGAACAAGGAGAGAAAATTGCTACTATGTTTATAAAATCAATGATGCCCGAACCCTCCAGGAATATCTAGATCCAAGAAAAAAAAATAATAAACCGTAAACGAACCTTAATCCCAACACATAATAAACCGAGAAAAAAACGAAAACTTGAAGAAACATAAAGCAAATTTTTTTGTTTATTCTTGTTAATACCTAATCGGGACAAATTTCCATATTCTTTATATACTGTTCGAATGAGTATAGTAATAAATACGATAGATAATTTTGGTTCGCTGTGGCCCGAGTGCTACAAATCTGACACAATTTATGACCAGTAAAACCTGTATCGTATTAGAAAATGATGGGTTAGTATTAAAGATAATAAAAGGAAACTCTAGTATAAGTCATTAGGAGAGCAACCGTTTGATAGTAAATCAACTGTTTCAAATCCATGGTTATGATTTACGTTTAATAATTTTGAAATCAGCTTCATTTTACCTTTAATCGAATTGCAGTCGTATTATCGATAGCATAATTTATTATCCGCAAAAATCAAATAACAATGCCACTCAAAATGTTCATTTCGTTATTGACTGCTGATTGCATTTATCGCTGGTATTTCGTTCTGAACAGCGTTACACATTCAAGTGCTTCACGAATAGACACCTTCTTAACACTAAGTTCTTCACCTTCCTCCTCCGCATTAATACTCCTTACCGTATCGACTATATTCTTAACAGTTGAACGCGATGTTAATAAAATAACGCAAGTTCGTTTATTTACATCACTTTGCTGAGAAGCATTTTTTCGTTTATTATTTAAATTTATAGGGCCATAAGTCGACATTATGTAAATTTGCTAGATATGTGCGGAAAATGGGTTATTCTTGTGTATAACAGACTCCGCTATAATATAGCGGACTTCAGTATGGATATAACGGACGCAGTTACACAAAATCCATTATATCGAGCTAAGCTAAATTAAATGGGATCCGTTATATCACTGTTTAATATAAAAGTCCGCTATAATACTTAGTAAAAATTCCGTTTCAGCAAAAAAGTCCGTACAGTGAACTCTCCCTAAATGCACGCCTTGGGACCATAAATCTGAGAGCGTGCATTTAGGGAGAGTATAGTAAATTCACGTGATATTCCGATACTTCATTCATATTGGTTAAAATATTGATCTATGCTTGTTTGTCGCATCGTATTAGCTTTTTTCTCTCTAATATATCTCTCAAGAATATTCGCCATTTTTATGCATTTTCTTGTTGTAGTAAAAATACTCCGCACTAGCACGAGATTTCTTATTATCGCGAGCATACAGGCAAAGTTCGTATTTTTGCGAATCAGTCAAAGTTGTCTTACTTTTTGGCGCATGATGAATCGTTTTTATTAACGGTAAAAGTTCAGTGCAATCCTCTAACTAACAATTAGTTATAACCTTAAATAGAGGCTAACTGTTACAATCGTAAATTATTATAGAATATGATATTAAGATGTTCTGACTATTGATGTGTAAATAAATACATGACCTGATGTTAACAGACAACGTTACTACAGAACTGCGTAAAGTGGAATGATTATAGCACGGATTTTCTATTCGTTACATTTTATGATCCGATAATTTGTTATTGTCTTATGACCTGGGAATGGTAAGTCTTTAACTCGCCGAATTTTCATTGGTGATGGCATTGACTGACTATATTATATTTAGCTGCTGGGATTATTTTATATAGCTGGGACCGCAAAATCTATTGCACGTGCAGAATATAGAGAGTGTGCATTTAGCATTAGGTCCCGAGGTTGGGACCATCAAATAGCGTGCATTTAGGGAGACTGTGCATTTAGGGAGAGTGCATTTAGGGAGAGTGCATTTAGGGAGAGTTCACTGTATATATATAAGGCAAAATCCGTTATATCGACGGTCCGTTATATCGACTTTCACTGTGTACTTAATTAAGGTTGACTGTAAAGATAATACTGTTGGAATTATAAAATTACGGTTCTATAATTGCGGGTTTTTCATAAATAATATAACGTCCGCAGTGTTACTTAAATGCTAATATATTAGTTTCCAGGCAGAAAATCACAATGGCTCGCAGCTTACTCCAGATTCTATTGATTCTCTGTCTCATTATTTATGCCTTCGTTATCCTTGAAACTTGAAGTTGGTATTCTTCATGTGGCCTATTTATTGTCAGCAACAACGTTGTCTTCTACTTGTAGACATTTTCTATCGTTCTAAGGGAGAAAATAAACAATGTTCATTATAAATATATTGGCAGCAAACTTACACAAATTAATAATAAACTTTTACCTGACGACTAATAATCTTTAGCAATTTGTTGTTAAACTGCATTGCAAACATATATTAAAAGTTTGGCACCATTTATAGAAATGAAAAAGCAATAGTAATGAATAAAAAATACCATCATACTGTAATATTAGCTTTAAGTGTCTATCGCGTTCAGTCTGCTTCTTTCTTGAAGTTGCGTATAAGTTGCCTGAATATAAAATAATTAATTTTGTTTTTGGAGGACTTCTATTTTCTCTTAAAGAAAGTAAAATCATGTCAGTACAATGATCATACCATTTTACAAATGTTCTTTTTTTCTGTTGCTGTGATATTACTATTGAAGAGGCTTAACTGAATTTTTTGTAGCCGGATGTTAAACTTAGTTTGCTGCGGTTAACTTCTTGTTCACATTTACTTTTAGTATTTTTTTAGATACCGTCTCTCGTTATAACGGCCAAAACTGCCAAACGTGCTATATACGACTCTATTCCTCTCGTTCCAGTTCATCGTTGCTATTTGTTTTTATCAAGGTCTTTCTTCATACCACCTAGAATTTTTTTCTTTTGCCTTTATATCGATCACTCAACGAGAATAACTCCCATAATTTATTCAGCGTCCATAGTAGTGTTAATAAAGTGAAAGAGAAACCGTCAGTGTGGGGGAAAATTTACGCGTCACGGGTAAGAAAAATAACTCCTGGCACTCATGTGACAATCGCGAGCAACAGTATTAGGTAAAAAGTGGCAGTCCCGCGATTGCAGCCTATTGGTAAATTTGGAATGCAAGATGACACAATACATTTTTACATAGAAGTTTTCGCAATACTTGATACGTTTTTACTTCTCAGTTTATAATTTATTGAAATACTAATCTAAATTAATTGAATTAATTGAAATATGACTGATTAAATGGCCTGATCAAATTATTTACATGAAACTTAATATTAAGACATGTGTTCTACAACATAACTCATTCCAATGGACTTTATTAATTTATTTAACTTCAACAACAACAATAATGATAATTTACTGACTGTTTTACGTTATATGACAATACAATGTTTACATACTAAATTTGAGTTATAATTAATACAGTCAGCAGCAAAGGTAATGGCAGTGACAATAGTAATAAGTTTTGTTTTTCTAAAAATTTAATACAAAACCAGTTCTATTACTATTATTATTTACTTTTTTATACGTCAGGCATGATTACAACCACCTCACCTTTATTTTTATACAGTATGTGTATTTTAATAATTTGGTGAGATTGGGATTGACGATAACCTTATTCCTTAAACTGTTTTGCAGCCTGCAAATCGTAAATTTTGGCAACTTTCTATTATAAGTAATATTATGCAAATTTTTGTTAAGCATGAGCCCCCCATCAAAAAAGGAGTTTTTTCTGAATCAGCAAGACCTAAATAACAGTCTTGTAACAGAGATATCGCACATGCTTACAGAGTTCACTCGCTGAATCTGTTTCTAATAACAAACTCTCTAATTACAAGCATTGCCTACTCGCTTCTGTTGGCCGTATTATTAAATGAGCTTATTTCAAAATGTCTATGCATATTAATGCTAACTCTAGCTCTAACACTAGTTCTAAATTTTCTTCATCAGATCTCAACTATACCATCTCATTTGAGCGTAATAATCACGTTGAAATCTTCACGATAATATGTATGCGACAGACATTTTTGCGGACGAAGACATGAGAGGGAAAGTGAGGGAGAATTTCAAAGTGATTTAAAAGAAATAACTGGAAGGAGGAAAAGCGGTGTAAGTAATAGGGGCAGAACGGGAAAGGAGGTATTTGTTTTGGCCGACAGTTGTTTAATGAGCCGTTTATATATCGGTCGTTACAGCTTAAATGAGCCGAAACTTGCAGCTTTTATGTGAGCCGCTTTTATAGGTACTGTATATCCGGTTAATTAATATTTTAACGATGAAAGAAACAAAGTAAGTAACTCGATTTCCAAATCGTTTATTTACTATTTATGAATAAAAATCTATCTAATATTTCAACAATAAAAACATGTCAACATTTCAAACATGCTATTTTGATGACAAGATTCGGGCTTCTTTACTGTGACGGAACACGCTGTGACTGAAAAATCGTCACGAGACGGGATTTCATCACGCATGACTGTGACAGAAAATGCGTTACGCCGTATTTATACTCGTGTGCTATACTAAGATCATGGGTTTTGTATAAGGTTTTATCACATGACTTACTCATCTGATTCATCGGATCGGCTTGCCGTAAACCTTTAAAACTTAGTCATTTATATGGGATACATAAAATCTATGCAGTTGAAGACTTGTGGAGTTATGAGAAAAGAACAATTCATATTATTAAAGATTTTATATGTTGGATGGATTTTATCAAATTAAAATTAAGCATTTCTTTCACATTTCAGTCTTTCTGGTATTCCAAGGTTGAATCATTGACATCACACCTGAAAAAAATTTTATGTGCCTGGTACAAATGTTTCGGTTTATGGAATGATTACAAGATTCTCTGGTACAAGTATACATACAGTTCAAATGAAAAATAATCCAACACCCCTATTACATAATATAAGACAAAATAGTCCGAATTTTGTTTATTGTCTTGATCACTTGAACATTATTACTTCAGGGTCATCCATTTTATGTGCCCATCTAGATGTAAAACTTTCATTATTGAGCCTAGTGAGAATGATACAATATTAGTGACATAGTCAAAAAAAAGGAGGTCAAAAATTGCAGGCAAAATTGCCTGCAAAAGGTCACCAGTTTAAGGAATAATTGCCTCAAATATAAGAACAAAATTGATATGTTAAAAAATACTGGCCATTATTTTGCTGGGGACTAGTATAAATATTCCAGCAAAGGAAAGTAAGCCTTTTTATAAAGGTTCTGTTGATGAAGCTTGTTATTTTTACTTCTGGCAAATCCGTGGACCCAACTTTGGGCCCGTTTAAAATGCTCTCTAAAGATTTATTTATTCAAAGGCTTTGATTAGTTTAGTATCAGTAAAACGCCAGTAATTATATAAATCAGACAAGAAAACGGCTCTCTTAGATTATCTTCAGCAAAGAATTAATTCCACGAATCAAATATTATTTTATCTTTGTATTACAATAGTTCTTGATGTTCTAATAAAATCGCGTTAATTGTAACCCGGATATTTTGTAATAAACTTTCGGTAATTATTTAATTTTTGCGCACAATAAAGGTTATGTTTCCGCAACTGACAGGCTTTTTGTTGAACTAATCACATAAAAAGAAATCGAGGTAACAACTCGTGATTCAATTATAGTCCAGGAAAGCGTATACAAGATCGATTTTTAGATAGTGAGTATAAGTATGATAGTAGATTACACGTCACTAATTGAAATCATTTAATGGTAGCTGGACTAGAACAAAGTTTTTGCTGAGGTAATATTTGAAATAATTAATTGGCTAGCAAAAGTAATAAATCGATAATTTACGTTACAGCTTGACAAGAATGTTGGTTAAAAGGTAGATGAAGAGCACATGTGTTGTCAAACACGATGCACTCGCAGTTTATAAACGACTATACCGATACTTAGTACAATAATAGGTATATACTTCTAAGTACGTGTTAAAAAATTTTGCATCCAATGTCGCTCATTACACGTCTTTCAATATTTATGCGACTCCATAAAACCAAGTTGGTTATCTGCAATCCCCGGCGCAAATGAATACTCGCCACTGTTTTCACATTTAGTGCTACCATATCGAATATTTGACTGACTTGCTGTACTCTTACATTTGCTTGCAGTCTCGTGCAATGACGATATTCGGCTACATCCTGAACGGCAGACGGTAAAGTAATAATGAAAGCGCTGCAGATTACGTGACAAGATATTCATGGTAGTGATACCAATTAGCCATGTATTTGTTACATGATTATTTTTAGAATTTTAATATCTCTTTTCCAAATCTGGGCTGTTACACTACATTTTCGGAGATCGAATACTTTAGTAATAGTAATACATTGCATAATTTTCTTTATTGTATAATTTTTGATTGTCCCTTTTGGCGATCACCACCACAATCTATACGATTTCAATCCAATTGTCTTTATATCAGACCCCTCAAAAATGTTCTCAGAATCCTAAATCTTTCTATAGCAACGGCCCAAGCGCCCTTCTGGTGTTCCATCTTTTTAAGAGCATCCGGTATGCTAGCAAGGAATGTAAAATAGTCCAAATCAACTCCAACATCGTCTATATTGTCGTATGCTCGATCTTGCTTTGAAAAGTCCCGCCAATCGGATTGCAACGCACGTGTGCCCTCAAGTATTAGGGATTCTATTTTCTTGTTGATTTTGTCAGTGTTTTGAGTGATTTCTGCTAAAAGAGTGGATATGGTGGTAGGGGGACGCTCATTAGTGGATTTGTTGTGAAGTTTTAGCAGTGTCAGCGGTGTTGGTAATGACGATTTGCGTGTTGAAAGTTTAGTATTACGAGTGGTTTTATCAGTAGACATCGTTGTTGTTGTGGTAGCGGTGGTAGTATTAGTAGTAGCAGTTGTAGTTCTTCGTCTTCTTGTTATTGGAGCACCAGTCGCAGCAGTGGCTTTTATTGTCGTTGCACTCGTGCTTATATTTGTATTCATACTAGAGGCTGTAATAGTGTCTGTGGTTGTATTAGAATTATCTCCATTAATATATGTAATATTTACAGTTTTGGTTCTATTGTCCTGGTTGTCTCGCTTATTATTATCTTCCAGATTACTCTCCTCGCCCTCCTCGACAGCTTCGACTCCAGCCTGCCCATTCTGTATAAGTTCGTCTAACTTTAAATATACAAACAAACGAAAATCATCTTCATCCGCCCATTGTCGCACTCGAACAAGCTCTGGTTTCTCCTGCTTTATCTCATACTCTTTCTTCGACGCTCTAGATATCCTAGCCTTTTTATTTTTTCGTTCGTTCCAGCATCCGGTATGAAAAACAGCCGAAGTTTGTACGAAATAGAGGAGCATGAGGAGAGGCAGAATCGATCGTTTAATTATTGAAGTAAGCCCGCTTATTAGTAAATCTTCTGCGTATTCGGTCGAACAGGAGAAAAATAATTGTGCAAGCACTATTGATATTGAAAAGATGATCACAGTAAGTAAGAGAAAATTCATTTGACGGTGACTGCTATGTTCCAGCAGATGAAGAATAAAGGGAAGAGAGTAGGTGGGGGAGTGTGATATATAAACGGTTGAAGGAATTGGAAAAGAAGGTTGATCGTATTGTTTGTATGGGGCAGGGATTGTAGACCAGCTGTTGAATGAATATGGTTCTAAATAGGCTGCATGTGGCCATTTTATATGCGTTCATATGATAATATATTTGCCACATGTCAAACATGTTTAACCAATTACCATGCGTTGTGTTCTTTATCAATTAGGACTATTGTGTACTCTACCTGCATGAGTCGAATGCAACTTTCGGTTATAAACAAAGCATTTAATACAACGATAAGACTTCCTTTTAATTATGACAAAGATCACAAATTTATAATTACCTGAATTAATACTCTTTGAAACCTTATCCGAGACTGTATCTCATGTTTGAGAAGTGTGAAAATTGTCCGTTACTCCAACGGGACGGTATTCGAACGATCGATGCAAGGGATCCGTCAATCAATTGCTTGGATAACGTAACTAAGAGTCTTCCAAGATATATGCAAGGATTGCGAAGCAGGCAAGACTGGCCGGTTTTTCCTGCATTGTCATGGTTCGGCTTAATATTAAGACGTTTGATATTAATTATGTTATTAGTAGCTATCGACATTGCGTTGGTATTGGTTCTGTGGTGCATCATCAGGGGCAAAATTGTTCAGCCCCAGCGAGCTGGCTGAAAAGTGGATGCGCATTTGCGGCTGGGGCACAAATTGGCCTTGATCTCCATTTTTTAACTTGAAAACTGGAGATTATAGTTTGAATCGAAATCTCTTTCGGTGTGTTATCCCGTCCCCATATGAGTACAAGAATAAGCTTAACCAAAATAATAAATTAGGATACCAAAATCAGTAGTAAATTGAAGGACGTATTGACTAAGTGGTGTGCATTCCCATGTTTTCTTCGATACGTCCTGAGGTTTCCCCGAGGAAAGCTTATAATGATGTGATGGTATTTAATATATATGCATTCTTATAATGTTGTCACCTTTTCCCAACTTGGATGTTTCTTCCGAACGTTTTCCTGCAAGTGAACGGCTTCTAACAATTCGCTCAACGAAATGGTCTTTGGTAGCTCTGGATCAACGCTTTCAAAACGTCTGCTCTATTCATAATTTGCAGTTAACCAATAATAATAAACGTTTGGGCTGTTAATAATAAATATAACATTTCTTGCAATTATTTTTAGCTTTGTCAATATTGTGCTTTCCCCTTAGAGCATATAAATTAGTAATAAAAATTCGGTTCATTAACAAGCACTATTGTAATATGCTCGAGTACGTTGTTTCCTGAAACAACAAAGACCCGACAAAACAAATGTATAACAATGAGCGATTGGGTCAAGGGTGCAGTTTCGTGTTCTTTATTAGGCAATGGACTATGTTATCATTGGTTACGATGTGCATAATAATAAAATTCTAGAAACTTCCTAATTGTGTTTAACAAACATGCCTGTTTTACATGATGGAACGTAAGTTCGCATATGAAAAGACATGCGGAGCCAGTCTATGCTGACATGTTTATGCAGAAGAAAACTTAACAGTTGCAGGAATAATCACATGCTAATTATTGGTAAATAAGTAGTGCGTTGTGTCAAGTTTTAAGACAGTGCGGGTACAACTTGTGAAAAGCTTTAACGGTTTAATATCTCAACCGAAAATCAATACTCGCTATTTGTATGCTAAATTTCGTGCTTGTATCATATGATATTCACGTTCTGTGGCCCCAGGTAAAATGAACGTGCTGTATATGTTCTACAAAGCAGAGCAAGCGGAAAATGCTTTTCGCGTAGCTTGATAACCTAATTTATGGAAAGCCCAAGTTATATTGGAGAATGTACTTAATTTCGTTATGCCTACTCACAATAAACCGTTTTGCAAATTTGAAGATTTTAATAATCAGCGTATATATTTAATCTGAAGCAGTTCTGACTACTATTATAGAGCATCTCGTTACGCTGGATCAAAACGTTAGTCACAAACACATTTAGTAATAAAAACCCATTTTATTCATCCCCTATTTGTTCAGTCGAGTATGAACGTGTTGGTAGAGTTTAGTCAAAGAACGAGTGTAATGCCGCTACGTTTTTATAACACATGCGTCAGGCGTTGCCGTCAATACCGAAATACAAGTGCATACCCATAACATTTATACGTAATGTTTACATTTCATAGGTTTCGGTGAGAGCAACATACAGTATTTGCAAGCGTTATGAAAAAAACTCGAGATTCGAAACAATGTAAATATCTTGACTTTGCAATAATGATCTATATCGTGTAAGAGTTTTGGAACAAAATCTAATGTATAATTTTTCCTATACCGTGTATTCTGGCAAGAATTAGCATTAGACTTGATTAAATTCAAATGCAAACGAGAATAATTACTACAATACTTTTGCGGCAAACTGAGTTGTTTCCCAGATTGTGACTATACAGAATTGTCATTATCATAGACTTTCTAACAATCTACTGCTGAACAGAAAATTAAGGAAAACAATACGATTGCTGCAGCTGCTAACTATATAAAGCCGACATAATCTTTATGATTGGTTACGTCGAAATAATCCCGCACACTTTTTAAGCATGTTGATAGAATAAAGCTTATATGTTACAATCTAAGATAATAATATCCAAATACAGTTGATATGCACATTTTTCTAATATACAGTCAAAGCTGGCTATAACGAACTTCGGTTATAACGAAGATCTGTTTATAACGAAGATTTTCTCTAAGCCAATTATAAATAGTCATAATCTTAGCTATAAAATGTGACCTTCGTTATAAGGAATTTCTGGTTATAAAGAATATTTTCTCTGGTCCCGTCGAATTCGTTATAACCAGCTTTGACTGTAACGAGTGCATAAATTTATTGATATTGTGCCACTAGCTCATGTTTTCAGTACTCGAATCCACTATCACCTTTCGGGAATATATTTAGTTGTTCGTAATAAGGTTTATAAGTACAAGGAAGATTTTCTGGTCGATGTCAATACGTTCGACATGTAATGCACCATCAAGTTCCAGTCTTGATTTGGTTTCTTAGTAACATGATTCGTCTCACGTTGAAGACGCGCTGTCTGCTAAATTTACGATACATACATATAATTAATCCGTATATGCATAATATCAGTGTTTCAAGAGTCTTACTTTGCTCATTGACTTAAACAATCCATAGCATGGTTACATACGATACTAATCACAATAAGTTTCTAAGGGGTTTTCCATGTGTGTACGTGTTTCATATATATATAACAGAATAGTACATCTGGTTTGGAGGGAGCAATACATGCCGATGGTTTGAAGCGTTTTGTTGAAAAACGCAAACTTGAAGACAAGCCATTTCAATACAGTACAACTACCATAAATACAATCTCGTCTTTTGCAATCTGTGAGTTCCGCTCTAGTAAATTTATTTCCCTAAGTGATTCACGTGATGTTATTGTTACAAATATCAGATCGTGAATGAGTTGGGGTATTTGTCTTTACAATATTTTGAGCTTTTTACAAGTGACGAGAACACGATGGAGAGACTGACGATGTTAATAAAACTGCAATAGTGAGTGCCTAAAAAGTCGGTTAAAAGTATAAGATAAAGCGGGATTCTAGTGCTATGAACCAAAAGTTTTGTAACGTAACACAATTCTAGATTTTTTACGCAACTTCTTCGGCTGGAAATTATCTGTTTAATAGACACACATCGTTAACCAGCCCACGGATAGGGTCGCTGGATGTTGATAGGCATTAATATATGTACCAGACTAGCCTTGATAACTAGACTGTATGGCTTACTCGGAAACGTGGGTATAAATATTTGGGAGATACTTTATTAACTGTGGTGTAACTGGGGACCTGCATTACTGCATTATCGTAAAAGTTGGGAAAGTCTGCTAATGTTATTGTGTTACATTTTGAGCAACTTCTAACTGGACAACCAGCTTGGAAGCTTGTCTTCCTTATCCAAAAGTGTTCGTGGGGGGAACGAGTAAGGTTAAATCGAGAAAATAAGTAATACATCAGCGATTGTCCGCAGAATTGTGGAGAGTATGAATTTCTGCAAACAAAGATGCGATATTTTCATAACATTAGTGGATGATAATCCGTGTGTTAACATAACGTCTTTTTATTTTGTCTTTAAGTACAGATGTATTGGCAGACAAAAAAGAAAAATTATTTTCACATGCTCCGTAAATCAAATCGTACCAAGTATGTATTGAATAAACAGCGTGTAACTTGAATTCTCCGTAGTCTGGTTGGTCGCCCATTTCTATCTTCGTTTTAGCATGGGGAGGGGGGTATAAACCATTATGGTGTGATTTTACCATGTGAAAAAAGTTGGCCAATCAGTTGGTCTCGACGGTGACATTTAACCCCTGAATTTTCATTTTTAACTGATCGTACACTTGATCGTGACACTTGGTTTGATAACAATATCTAAACTTTATAATTGATCAATGTTCTCTGCCTGTCTCAGGACTTGCCCCCGACCAACACAAAACGATATCCAAGATAGTTGTACCCCAACAACTTCTATAATTGTTCACAGATGTACCCACACGACGCCAAAAAAATAATAATACTATTTGCATCCCTACCTAGCCATCAATCATACGATTTGATAGCACAATTCTCTTGGTCTGCTATCAAGAAACGAGAACGATTCCCCCAAGTAACAACATAATGTGAGGATTTTTTGATAGTAGGTCATACGATGCCTTTTCATCCGTTCAAGAATATAGTATGAACTAAAAAAACTACGTCAACTTAGGTCTTTCAACGTTACGAGCACGACTTTGACTTCGTATGCTAGTCTCAACATTTTTGAGAGAGCGTGGGTCTCTTGGTTTGACTATTTCCAAAATGATGTCTTTGCCACGGCGCTCATATCATTTCTGATGCATGAAATCGTCTATTTCGGACGTTGTGTGCCGTACTTAATTGCCGACTACATTCCAGCGCTACAGAAATATAAACTTCAGCCAGTATGTTTATTTTTTTTTTCTTATATATATGAAGGACGTTCGCAAAGAGAGGATACAAATCAGCTGTTAAGGCTAAGAAATATCACATATCTAAGCATAATGTTAGGCACTATCTTGCGATTTAAAGTTCACTTTAATGCTTACGTTCCGTTAATACACATTTTTCTAGAACAAAGTCAACACCGCCGCAGAACAATGGAAATGCACGAAGGCAGTTCTGTTTAGTCACTTTATTTACGAACTTCCTTTAATTGCTGCATTTCACCCGTTTGCTACATTTTTTGGAATGGATATCGTGGTTGTTCCTTTCCCTACCTGGCAGAAAATCGCATATCAAGTTGCATTCTTTTTCGTGTTTGAAGATGCGTTTCACTACTGGTTCCATCGGTTGTTGCATTATGGATCATTCTACAGAAACATCCACAAGCAGCATCACGAATATTCCGCACCTTTCGGTCTGGTAATTAATTGTTACTATTTCATGTCTCGTCGGTGGATATACGCGATCCAAAAATGTCTCTATTACTCAGTGAGTTACGCATCTTTATATTTATCGAATAGGCCGCTGAGTACGCTCATCCCGTAGAGGTTCTGATATTAGGCATGGGTACCATCGGAGGCCCTTTGCTCTGGGTTGCAGCAACGCATGATCTTCATATGATCACTGTCATGTTGTGGATCACACTACGTCTATTCCAAGCTATTGATGCGCATTCAGGATACGGTATGTTTCTTGATTTTCATGTCTATTCATCGGACTCTGCTGATCGCGTTACGCGTTCGCTCAAGCAGTATAGTTGTTGTACAAACTTATACATGCTTTATTTCATGTTTAGATTTCCCTTGGTCTCTTCGTCATTTTATTCCATTCTGGGCTGGCGCAGAACATCATGATTATCACCACATGGCTTTTGTCAATTGTTACTCTACTTCGTTCCGGTGGTGGGATTATATGATGGGCACTGATGATAGATATAAAGAATACAGGAAAAAGAGAGAGGAACGACTAAAAGTTGCTGCTGAAAAGAAAGACAATTAATTTAATGTACTAATATATACAAAGAGAACGAATTTGGATGCTAATACTTTTACGGGTCGCGAGATGGGATAAATAGGTTGTTGGTGAGAAAGTAGATTCGGGTGTTGCTCGCAGCAGTCGCTTGCCCTCCCTATGATTCGTCCAAAATATAGTTGATCTGCCGACAGAGTCTATGAATTTACGTTCTCCGATCGAAATCGGGTTGCTTGCAGTGAGAAATGTAAGGCATAATAAATATCATACGGAGTCAATAAATTGGCATGCATCTGTTATTATTGATGGAAATATAACGCGCGACTGGGGTCCGCCAATGTAAGAGCTGAATGTAACAACATGTTGAACGTTCTTTTGCTGTAAAAAGAAATTTCATTCTCGGGTGGAATCATCAGCGCAGTAATGGAGGTTACAGACAGACAAGTCATTCAAATTTGTTACCATGTTGAAATTACTCAATTTCCCATTAAATCTTCAAGTTGCGAACGTCTGAGAGCATCCGAATCCCGTACCAATGATTCTACGCGTGTGAGATTAAACGTTCCTTTGTGAAATAAACTTTTCTTCAGAATATGTAAAGTATAGAGGCAATTAAGAAATTTTTGCCATGTTGCCGGCGGGAGAGAATACAAAAGATCGCTAAAAAACCATCGACGATGGGCAGGCAAAGAGAGTATGCTATACATCACGGCTGTAATCACATAATAAAACATATGGGGAAAATGTTACCGAAAATAACTTGCTAATAGCAAGGTAATCAAAGTGGCAGCATTTAGATGTCTGTCTTGGAATAATCAAGATGTATGTTCGATTTCAAAGTAAAAGAAGAGAAAAACAAATCCGATTTTTTATGTAAAACGTTGATATTATCTACTACGCAACTCTTCTTTTCTCCCTCGACTATTAATTACAATCTATACATCCTTTCGAGGACTCCGGCTCCTTCTTCGATCGGATTCTCGATCATCGTCATATCTTCTTTTCCTTTCATAATCATGACTCCCCCGGCGCTCATGGTTTCTATCTCTCCTGTCTCGGCTATAACTTCTTCTTCTTCTATGTCTATCCCTACTTCTATCTCCACTTCTATCTCTGTCTCTGCTCTTACTCCTCTTCTCACGATATCTGTCTCGGCGATATTCATAATCGCGATGTCGATGTGATCGCGAAGATCGTTCACGACTACGAGTACGGCTGCGACTGCTACGACTTCGGCTGCGACTACGACTATAACTATATCGACCATTAAGCTCTGGTGAGTCGCGACGCCCGTTGTCGTATGATGGGGATTGCCGCCTACCAAAAATGTATATGGGTAGAAAAAATAGTCAATACAATTAGTACCAGTGTCTAGACAAAAACATCCTTAAGATATCGAATGCAAATGTTGATGTTAATATGCAAAAGAAGATGATGATAAGAACAAGAAAAAAAAGGAATTACATAATTACAGAATCATACGATCTCTGGTTCTTGCGTTCTACCTCATTACGGGAATTTCGTCCCTAATGACACACTCACTTGTGATGTCTCATAATCTGATGGAGGTCGAAATCACATGGAACAAAACAAAAGTGCCTTCACAAGGAACTGGCAAACAAACTCAAAGGGGAGAATTTATGAAACAGCGCAATAATAATCCACATACAGGATGCTTACCCTTGAGGAGTTGGAAGAGGTTTAGTCTGTTCCTTGATCTTCTGCTCAATTTCACGAGCAATGGGAACTGGAATGCGAGGTAATATGGTTCCAAGCCATTTATTTTCTAATAATAACTGACGGGCCACCTTTCCAATAGTTCTGCAAGATACGATCAGGAAATAGTTCCGTTGTAGATAAGCAATAATGTAGCAATCTCCGGAAGTAACAGAAAAGACGACTGTTTTCACAACTAATAATAGACTCACTGTTAAAGAATTAGAGAAACTGGTATTGCCCCATAGAACATACATACATGATGACTGGCCTAGATCCGCCTTGTATTTGAATCTCTTCTTCATCATCCAAATACGGCTCAAACCACGACCAGAGGTCTGCCGGTTTGCAAACATAACGAAGATATAGAAACCCCAAGGCTCTTATGTGGCTGCAAACGGTTTGATATTAAAAGTGTTAAATCGCTGCATTTTGCTTCTGTATTATTGTTAAAAATGCAAAAAGCAGTTCGGTAGGCACAATTGGATCAGATGCAACATACGTACGGAGAATCTGTGTGATCAATCAAGCCTTTAACTTGTTTAACGGACAATCTCAATGTCCATAGCTTGTATAATAAACAAAAGGCTGTCGAAGCTGTTGTGCCCTTAAGAAATGGTTCTGGGAGAAAGGAACATTAAAGATTTAGGTGTTGACTCTCATTACCATCCATGATAGGTAAAAGCAAAATTTTTGTTGCAAAAACCTCCAAATCCTTATGTGAAAGAATTTACCGAGAGACTCGACTGTGAGTGAGAGAGCAAAGTATGTTAGACTAATGAGGGGATAAGGATGAACGTTTAAAGAGAGGCAAATTCTCCATCTTTACCATGATTGTAAATCTCGTCAATAACTTCGTGGTACGTCTTCTTTTCGCTTTAGACAGGCAATATAGATATAAATCTTATAAGTGATCTTAGATTTAATCAATGACCTTCGAAATTAAGTACTTACTACAACTGCTTAAAGTAAGGAGATGCCTGAATATTCTGGTACAGAATGTTGTTCATGTTCATGGTAACTTCATTTCCATACGTTTCTAATTTATTTGATTGCTTCATTTTGGAGAAGGGTTCTGCGATATTACAAGAGGAAGGGGAAAAACGATTGACAGGCAAGCGAAAAAGCGACAACAATTTTTTTTTTTGGAATATTGTAAGGGAAAGTATAGATCACGTTTCATTATAATTCGAATGTCACACAAAGCTCTACATACACCAACCATAAATGGACTTTTCTGCATCCCCGCAAAAAAGGGGGAGGTACAATTCTAATTGAGGCCTACCAATCTTAATCTCTGCATCGATTGGATCACAAACCATAATAATAAGTCTGAACTTTTTATATTGTCTGCACAACAAAGTCGAAGCGATCTCTTCTATATGTGCTAGAAAATAATAACTAGTATTGAGACACCGGACTACAATAACCCTGTAACTTTAATGGAAACCTATAATTTATTTAACATCCTATTACTGTTGTCATTCATTCGCAATGCTCAGTTTGGAGATAAAGTAGCAAGATTCTTTCTTCTATGGCTGATAATACTGGGGACTTGAAATCAATAATAACTGGTGTCTGAATGTGTCGGAAGACGTGTTAAAAAGCTTTTTGTGAGATCAGATTTTTTCACAAACTAATGTAATTACTACGCGTTTTCCAAACCCGAAATACTCTTATGTGGTTGTAAGCGTGCAATGCTTTGTCATTCTCCCTTTACCATGATTGAGTTGTCTTGCTAGACGCATACATCAACTCGGCTGTGGGCACGTCATTGCTTATACTGGGAATAACCCTTTATCACTCATCCGTTCTTTATCATTGAAGCAAAAAGTTGATCTGTTTAGTTCTGCGTTTCACGGTTTAACGACGCTTTTACAAATTAAAATCATACGAAAATTACGTACGCGTTTTCCCATCCGAAATACTCGCAGGCTGCAATACTTTTTTCAAGCCGCTTCCCCTTCATCGTAGTCTTTTTTAGACATACATCAACTCGGCTGTGGGTACGTCATTACTCACTGTTGCAGTCCCAAATTTTGATCCGAGATTAGAACTTAAAAAAAAATTTGTCTACTGATTAGACAAGGAAGGGGGAGAATAAACCCTTGTATTTGCACACTCCGCGACTGTTTTCAGTCCAAGTCATTGGTCCCCTCTTTGTACTCAATTATTTGTAATTCAAGAATTCGATTTCCCGCTGTTTTATTTAGTAATTGGTAGTGGTTCTTTCGGGCAATTACTTTTTCTAATTCTGCTTTAAAGCCAGTATTTTTGGATATTCTCGGAAATATGTTCATGAGAGTGCTACACCATACACTCACTGCCGGTGTGGGAAAAAGAGCATGTATGCCATGACACGCTCGTTTTGCTTTTAGCGATGCGATGTACTACAACCTGCACTGCTTGTGTGGGTCTGGTCTCACAGCGCTTTCTCATGGGCTGGTTTGCGCTGGTTTCTACTGGCTCAGCATATTTTTCCTTATCCTCTATTCTTCGGACGAAGATGAGACGAAAGCTTCGAGGAACCCACGTGTCGTTGAATGCTGCTGCGACACTACCACACAGAGGAACATGTAGATCGAACGGATACGCTATCAGCTGACCAGTCTACTCAGAAAGCTTACAGTATTTGCCGTAATGAGTGTCATAATGTAACTGTTGTTGTTAATAGAAAATCGCTTTTTGCAAGATGAACGCTTTAAAGCTATCCTTTAGGAAGCTTTAATTCCGATTCGCGCGTTCGATAGCATCTATTAATTTTTATATAATCCTCTAGTTGCCTAATATGGGATACGCCATCATGCTGTGAGCGTATTCAGGAATGCGCTAAAAGCCTTGCTTATCCACAAAATATAATAATATAATGCTGAATGTGGTAATGTCACCGCGTTGCACAATGCCTCGACAATCACGTATTTGGTTGATAACTGTAACGGACCCTAAACTTTTTTGACGTATACAGTACAAGACTTCAAAAATCGCACCATAGTTGTTCCTCATTTTCTATTCTACAAGCGAGTTAATTTTATTTATAAGGAAAGTAACAAATAAACCAGACGAACCGTCTATCAGTACCGCAGTACTCAAAACGTATTAGAAAAGTATATATCGCCACCCATCAAATATTTTTCAACGGGTAATCTGCGTTTGATACAAGGTAACAAGACTCGTTCGCGGTGCACAGTTTGAGGACAAAGTCGCAAGATTGTTTCTTCATGATGCTTTTCATGATGAATTTTGATACTAGTTGGTGCTCATCAGTAATTGGTGATGTCTAAATGCGTCAGAAAGCGTGTTAAAAAGTCTTTACGAAATCGGATATGCTTTGACAAGTAACGTACGCGTTTTCCAAATCTGAAACACTTTTGCGTGGTTGTAGGCGTGCAATACTTTATCCAGGCCGCTCCCTTTCGCCATGGTCGAGTTTTCTTTGTTAGACGCATACAGTAACGAGCTGTGGGTACGTCATTACTATACTGGGCATAACCCTCTACCAATCATCCGTTCTTTTAGCAATTACAGGACGCTTTAAAGGGTGATCTAAACAATGGAAGCAAAAGTTTGGTCAGGTTATTTCTCATAATCTTGGTTCTGTATAAGATCGCACATCTACGTCCTTACCACAACTGATTTGCGACGGTGTGCATTGATGACGTTCTCCTGAGCATGATACAGCGTCAGCGGCAGTGTCCAATGAGTGCCCAATGAAACTAAGCACCTGTATTAATAAGATCGGATCAGTCATGTTAACAAACGGCTATTTACGTCAGTTTCACATGACCGATAAATACGCGGGACGTTTATATAACATCTACCATGATGTTGACCCATGTTCTACTATACGTGCAACAGTTTTCACTCGAGCCAAGCAAATACGCAAACTGTGTTTAAACTCGACTTACGTTAATCTTAAGCACCCCGCTCCGCGCCTTCTGAGTAACAAAAGGGAGACAACCGTCAAGCAGTGATAACATAACTGGTAGAGTCTGTTGAGTTGCGTGTTAGCATGAGCTGACTGAGCGCGTAGATGTTATTGTTTTACCAGCCTGGCTTACTAATATTACTGGATGGCTTGCGATCACGATTCGGGCTAACGCATAAGAGACATATTGACAGTATGGGAGACACTAGGCCATAGTTCGGTAGCTCCGAGTTGCGGTGGTATATTGTTTACGAGAGCCTGGCTTACTAATATTACTGGGTGGCTTGCGATCACGATTCGGGCTAACGCATAAGAGACA
>CAJVPJ010000398.1:0-26327 GCA_910592205.1 Paraglomus occultum | reverse complement strand
AAATTTTGCAAGTTATTAGGGTTTGTAATATGGCATGTTCAGAGAAAGTTTTCAATATTGTTCCTAATTTCTATGAGGAATTAGAAATTATTATTCTTTCTAATTGACAACTATTTTCCAATTGGTTTAGGGTATCGTCAACGAACGTACATAACTCGACAATTACCAGGTCAATTCAGGCCAACTTTTTTTCAGCTATCCATTAAAACCTCGGGCTTGCAACCATAATTTTTGTTTTTAAATATATTGGGCAGTTGTTGAGATAATTGTGACTTTTCAGAGGAATAGCGTTATACATTTGAATTTTGAAATAGTTGAGGGTCCACTTGCGTCACGTCATTTTGGCAATTGTAAAACGAAAAGCTTTTCCAAATTGAAAGGGTCGGATCGAACAACTGGCAAAGGAATCGAATAACAGAGTTTAAGATTTTTTTCAATCTATACAAAGTTTCTCCATAGATCCTAAAAATTGCCAATCATACCAAATTTCGTTGGTTCGAATGCAATTTCGTGTGCATGTATGCTTATGAGGAAAAAAAATACTTATGGAACGCCAGCGTAGAATGCATTAACGGGAAACAGTTGTAGCTTTTAGAGTCAAGAGGATAGCATGTAAATTTGAGGCATTTAACTTTTTGATTATAAAGGAAGCAACTACAATTGAAGTTAATCTGCTGGCGTTTAATTTTCAATTACCTCAGTAATGAGTGTTGATCTCAAGTCTTTTGTCGGCAATTACAATCGATCACTGACCTTAACGACTATGCTAGGCTTTACCTCGTGACATAATTCTAAACGGTATTCACCTTTGAGTTTATATTCCCTTCTGATGACACTATCAAAACTATGTAAAAATTAGGAAGGAATACATGTCATCATTTAATGCAACGCTCTTAATTAATCGAAAGACGTGAACATTCTTATTTCGCTTTCAGAGCAGTCATCAACGTATTTGCAATAAAAGCGCTTTTTTTATGCTTTACAGACCTTTATCGCAAAATTTATTCGAGATTAAGACAGTCATTAGACTAGAATCTATTAAGCAGCTCCAGAGGTCCATCTTGTCGTTTTTAATAAAGGGACCCACAAAATCAAGTAGATTTGCTATTATTTCCGCCTCATACAATGAAGAAATTTACCATAGCCAATTGTATTAGTAAAAGGTATTGGCTCTTAACGTTCGATGTCGCCGCATTCTAGTAGTTACGCCGTATTTTCCATTAGTGGCATATGTTGTATAATTACGCACGCGTATCAATTCGACAGTTCGTAGTCGTATGGTTCATAAATGCTAATTTTTGAATATCGATCAAGCATTTAATAAGTCTAGAAAACTCAATAGATTGTTGGTAGTTGAATCAATGATAGAGTACATATTAAATACACTGGCGGTAACGGAAGACTCCGGATAGTCACTAATCGGTTTTGTTAATTTAAAAGGCGTCAGCCCTTTATTTGGGTACAATTATCAAGATCAACCAAATTGAGCGAACGAGTTGGCGAATAAAAAAAATAAAAATGTTTCCTGTACATGATCATAAATGTATTTCTGTGATGGAAACGGTATAGAAACCTTTGATCCTTCATTTTACGTATCAACCAATGGTAAATAAATTTAAAGTAAATTGCTGCATCGTATAACAGACTAAAACTCGGAAAATCACTTTTTTTTTTTTTAAAAAAAACTTTCCATTTTAGATATTCAAACATAATCAGTGATGCTGAATATTCCAGATTTTGACGCATGCATCCTGTCCAACAGACGCGACGGTATTGTCATTCATAAATATGACTCCAGTCACCCCAACTTGATGAGCGCCTATTTGTATCATCAAAATGGTCAAAGTTCATCACTTTGTTTGCAAACGATATTAAATACAGTTGATACCGTACCTTTTATTTGTATCTTTTTCATAGGTTTTTCTGTAGACCATATGTAAATGTTAGTATCCAAAGACCCACTGACAGCATGTTTACCATCAGAGCTCCATGCAATGGAATTGATACGCGCCGTGTGGAAGACCCATTGGGAGAGTTTTACCTAAATTCAAAGTTTTGTGTTGAGTAGACATTTTCACGCGAATCACCACAAGTATGGTTGGTATACATTAGTTCTTTCTTATACTCACAGAGCCTGTTACCGTATCATATACCATTATCTTGCCTTGAGCGTCGCCAGCAGCCAATAGAGAGCCATCTGGAGAATATGACAATGCCGTAATAGCTCCACGATTTGCATCGAGTTGCTTTGTTTCGGTGAGACGGTCATCCTTGAGACTATACAAGCGAATTTTACTATCCTTAAAGCATGAATATTAGAGATAAAATTGGTGAGCTGTTCATAGTCACGAGAGCAAAAGTATATCTCAATTACCTCGCCCCCAACAGCGACTTCAGTTTCGTCGGCTTTGATCGCAACAGCACCCGGTGGAGACTGAACAGATGTGTTAAAAACTTCTTTCTTATCCTTTATAAGAAGTAAACTCTCTACAGTACCAATTACGCTCACGCCACTGCTGCCAACGCCTAATCCCTTTGGCATGTGTTTCGTTGGAAGAACTAACGCGCTGCACATGTTCAGAAGAGTACGTGTATCAGCAAGAAAGCTCTCTTTGAACAAATATTCTGTACTTGTTTAAATGACATGATCTCTCACATACCTAAATGATTTGTTGTCAGGGTCAATTTCCCTTAAACTGTCATCCATACCAACGGAATAGATTGCGTTTTTATGATTAACGAGCTGAGTTACTTGATTGGAATGGCCTTGCCCGTCTAATTCTGTTGCATGACCTTCATCTAAATTCCAAGAGTGTAAGTAATTTGTCAAGGAAATGCGAGAGTATTACTCTGTCACTGCCACGATACAAAGCCCGTTTAAAGGATATAAATTCGTCCATCATAACTTCCGGTAAACAATGTCTTTTCGTCGGTTTTTGTAAGCGCCGTGATGGCTTTTTGGTGACCCTGATACAATCACAAAGACAACGTGTTATGTCCACGAGCGCAATGTATTTTCGATTGTAGGACAAGCGTATACAAACCTTGACTATTCTCACTGGCTTTGGCGAAGCCTCGTCCAGGTAATTGATATTTCCGGATAACGAAAGACTGATGAGATAACTGCCTCGCCAAACATTTCCAACTTGCTGGTCATCAACATTATTGGAAAATTCAAACGTGCTGTGGATATCAAACAAGGTTTTTAATTAACAGAACAGAGAGGGAGTATTACGTGAATCTAATGGAGACGAACAAGCATACCGCACAATTTTTTGAGCTTCCACGTCCCAAATTTTTGCAGTTTTATCTCCAGAAGATGTTAGAATCTTTTTGCTGTCTGGAGACCAAGAAACTGCATAGACACTACCGGTGTGAGTATCGCTGCCTGCGGCAGCTGACAGTTCCGATAGCTTATCACCTGTCTTTCCATCATAGAGGAAAACCTAAAACAGAAACAAACAAATTCAATCATTCTTACGACATGTAAATTATGACGGAAAAAATTTTGCATATGCCAATCAAGTTACCTTTTTGTCAGAACCGACGCTGACAAACTTCTCTCCATCAGGAGAGAAACTCACGCCTTGAACAAATCCGGTATGATCTTTTATCGCTTTGTTGTACTTGTACGGAACTCCGTGATAAAATACTACGCTAAAATCATCCGAAGCCGTGGCCGCACGAAACGGACGTTGCTGACGAATACTAACGCTGTTTATAACCTTATGATGACCAGCAATCTCTCCAACAGACGATCCAGAGTCAAAGAGAAAGGCATGGCCATATCTGTAGGATTTTTTATAAAGTGATCAACGCATTGGTTCAAGTAAATAGCACATCCATGTAATATAACATACTTTTCTCTTCCATCTCCGACAGCAATGATTCGCTTACTTTCCGAATCCCAGGCAATGTCAGTAATCTTTCCAGAAATAACTTTCACTTCAGTTTTGAGAATCTGTTCTTCTCCAACTGTATCCCAAATTCTAACCGTTCCATTAACATCTGAAAAAAAAATTAAATGTCAATTGCTTAATAAAAAGACAGCGGACAATCGATTCCATCACTACGGTCAAGTTCCTCTACTAACCGCCAGAGGCAATGTAGTATCCGCTAGGGGCATATTTCGCAACGGTCGCATTAGCCGAGTGTTGCGTATATTCTTTTGAATTTTCAGGATGCTAAATAGAATTCAACAATTTGATTTATCAATTGTATTTTTCTTTTTTCATGAATGCCTGTTCGCAGCAGAAACCAAAAACTTACCGCCAAGCTTCTAATAATTACAGTCTTTCCATTTGTATAGAGGAGGTTTTCTCCCTTAGAGTCTGTTCCCAGTTGAACTGGCTGGCCACGAGTAGTAGCTGGAGTAAAAGCCAAAATATTTTCTATAACAAGAAGATGGATTAATTCGCGGTTTATGTGGATCGCGCGTAATTATAATCAGATAATTGACCGTACTTCTTGTATACGACATTGAAAGATTTCTCACATTTAACACATTTCCAGGGTATATTTAACATTTACGTCATACATGACGCAGTTCCCGCCGAAATTTATAAATTTTGCTCTGAAAAACATTGACCACTTGAACTGACAATTGCCCAAAGCCTTTAACTTTCATGGCGACTTTAACGTTAACCAATCGAAAGCCCCAGCTTTTTACATGCCTCGCTTGTCAAATAGCCTTTTATTCCGCCGAGTTACAAAGAGATCATTATGCGACGGATTGGCATAGATATAATCTTAAACGCAAAGTTGCCGAACTGCCTCCTATCACATCAGAGGTTTTCGCTCAAAAGCTAATTGATCAGCAAGCCCAGAGCCAATCTGACGCAGAAAAAGCTAGTTTTAGGGCTGAATGCTATGTTTGCAGGTGAGTTTTGGATGATTTCGATTAAGAAGTTGCTAAAAGCAAATTGACATCGATTTTCATATTATCGTAAATATTATAGTAAAACTTACTATTCTGAAAACGCTTATGCAAATCACCTCCAATCCAACAAGCATAAATTAGCAGAGGCAAAAGGTTGTAATCATTTTCGCCACTGCATTCGAGTTTCTTGCGTTGATTTTCGTTAACAAGAGACTTGCATCTTTTTGTGTGTGTCTCAGGCATTAATCAAGTAAAGAAATATACTCTCAATAATAATCGGTCTGAAACGGCCTCGTCAAAGCCCGCACCGAGGGCTTCTGAAAATAAATCATCCGATGAAATAGCAGAAATATCTGCGGATGTAAGTTTCCTTGTTCAAATTTAGATGATTGTTGAATGCGAGAACTGAAGACTTGAGTTTCTCTTAACATAGATGGAAGAAATGTCCGTAATTGACAAAAAAATTGCCAATGCAGTTAAACTCGAAGAGGAGGATTGTCTTTTCTGTGCTGAGAAATCTGCTTCATTTGATGAGAATATGGAGCATATGACGAAAGTCCACAGTTTGTTTATTCCTGAAATCGAATACCTGACCGATTTACGTGGTTTAATAAAATACCTTGGAGAGAAGATTACGGTTGGCAATATTTGTCTGTATTGTAACGGACGAGGAAAGAGTTGGAAAAGTCTGGAAGCTGTAAGAAAACATATGGTATGCTTATGTATTTAATTCACCTGATTTATTTTCAATTACATTTTGCATGGAATAACGTTATGATTTATACCAATTATTAGCTGGATAAGGGACATTGTTCCATTGCTTATGATAGGGATGAAGATATAATGGAGATTTCAGATTATTACGATTTTACTTCAAGCTATTCTGATGACCAGTGGGAAGATGTCGAAGATGAGACTGATGAAGATGATGAAATATTAGATGAAGAAAATTCATTATCAAAAGGGTTAGTATAATTGACTGAGATGAATTGCTTGGCATAATTCTTCATTACTCACTATACAACTTTGTTATAGCTCGAAAGTCTACGTTGATAACTCTGAACTTGTCCTCCCATCAGGGGCTCGCATTGGTCATCGTTCTCTGCGGCTTTATTACAAACAAAACTTACGTCCTCGAGAGGTAAAAATCTGCTTTATTGGAAACTTTTTACGCTATAGTTCACACGCCTAACATGTTTGCCCTATTCAGGAACGCGATTCTGTGATAATAAACCGATTGCTTACGCATTACACCGACAACTTTGGTTATCAACATAATTCCGGCGGTATAATGATTGTTCGTGACGAAACCACCCGCATGTCGAGAGTTGAACGCTTTGCTGACCAGAAATCGAGAGCTGAATTCACAGCGCGCATAGGAATAAAGGGCAATAGGCTGCAGAAACACTATAGACCTCAAATTTTGTAGATTTATGCGAACTTGAAGTCTTTTGTTGAATATATTAATTATTGTTTCAAATGATTAAAGGATTGCACAGTTGTTAGATATATTGGAATATTTGGTGAATTGTCTGTTCACAATTAATCGCATTATAATGGAAATAAGGCTGGTCAAATTTAACTATTATTATAATTGGTTTATTAAATTGGGTTCAACGGGACTATCCATATCAAAACCTCTTACGTCTTGATGATGAAGGTGAAGAAACAAGTACCTATCGAAGAAGCTTGCAAAACCACTGAGGTTACGTTGCGTTGTCGAGCAACAAGATAAATACTCCGAACTAAATGCATTTGCAAAGAGAAACCTACATAGTTTCAATTAAACTGAATAGCTTATGAAGGCATCTGTGTGATACCGTGACATGCGTACTACAGTCCTGGAAAAAAATAATGACAGTGCAATTAAGCTAAACACTCGGTACTTGCAATAAATAACAAAGAAATTATGAATTTTATAAAATTTTTTCAACGTGTTTTTGACATTTAACTTTTATGCAAAAGCCAAGTTTCAGTTTGGTAAGACATACAGTAGTATCAGTATAACGAAATATGTTCTCAAATGAGCTAACATTCTATTGTAAACAATTTTATTAGTGGTAAAAAATATATTAACATATAGCCTACAGTCTTTTATCAAATTATAATTAGTTCACTTTAAACTTTAAATTCTTAAAAATTTATTCTAAACATCATTGAAGCGCATAGAAAATTGATAGATGTATGCATCAGCTTTTTAAGACATAACTGGGTGCTTTCGAACAGTCTTAAACCAAATTTTACAGCCGTTTACTCTGCAAGATTTACTGCAACAATATTTGCTGACCCACCATTATTTTCTTCCTGGACTGTATGCTCGGAGCCTGGATGATTAGGTTCAAATAGTGAATTTTAATTCTTATTACCGTTATCGTGATCAAAATTTTAAACCCGGATTTGTTGAAGCATTTTCATGGCACTACGTGACGTAACCTTCTATTATTACCTTGTAACTCGCCCGAAATACAGTAAGTAACGGATTCCTTCAATTTTTTTATATGCTGTAGCTTAGGTTCTCGTAGACATATCGAACAAATTACGCGTCGCGTCTGTTAGTTTACAAAATAAAAACTCAAGTCGACCGATATATAAACACGCGTAAGTTGTTTAGCGTACTTAATTTGCAATGGTGTAAAGCAACTTGTGTGAAATGATCAATTTGACCCAAATGATAAAAATTCCGGTAGGGTTATTGTACTATTTTTATTGCATGCAATAAAGCATCTTTCAAACAATACTATCGATTTCACGCAGTTAATTGTTCAAGGGTTACGTTGAACATCGGATATTTCATAACGCGATCATTGTTAAGTTGGACATGAACAACAAGTAAATATTCAAATATTTAATGGCTACTAGAAATGTAAAAATATCTAAATGGGTGTGCCTTTACCAATTGATACAAGAGATCAAACACTCTATACACGAGTTCGCAACCATAAACAATGACGAAACCTGGCGTATATTGATATTAATTAGTAACTAAAACTGGGTACTCAGTGATATATGCCAGATATACAGCATTAGTATATTATGGAATCGAGCAATGACGGCGCACATGAAAGCCAAGAAATATGTTGTTTCAGCACGGACACATGAATATAGTAGAAGATAATTTGGTACAAATTCAAACATTTGTCAACGAGGTTATAGTTATAACAGAGGACAAGTCCTCGAACATAGTGAGACGATTCCGAAAATACAACGCTTTTTGAAGTAATTTAAAGAAGTATACGATGCAATCTCTACATATTAATACCACGATTGACGTCCACAACAACATAATATTAGTGTCATATTTATTGTTGTTGAAATTTATCAAATGATAAACCACGGAGGCCATTTACTTTTCATTTGAAAGTAAAACGTTACCCGATCTATCGACGACTTTTAGAAAATATTCCGAGGACAAGATTCCAGCTTTGCCAGGCGTGAGAATGACATTATTCTCAGATCTGTAGATTTCTATGCCATCTGTTTAAACATTGATTCATGAGAGTATGCCATAACAAGACAAATTATGAGAATAATAACAATTGCCAAACCTGCAATAGCCTTTTGTACGTTCATGTAAATAAATAGATCGCAGTCGGCTCGCATCCCTATTTTGAAATTGTACCAAAACCAAGTTATTGTTCGTCAACTGGAGACATAGAGAACTTTATGAGTTTGATGTATTACCACTTATAACTCCGGATTCTCCATATAAACCCACGGCAAAGTGAATGTGATTGCGGCGCATCTTTGAAAGTCCCTGCGATGCTATTATGGAACAAGTTTAATAATGATAGCCATTTTCTTTATGTCAGGGCAAACAATTGCTACCACCTATGTTTTGCCAGTTCTTCAAATAAGTGCCATGGACGACAATAGGAATTTGTGCAGGATCCGTAATTGCTTCAAGCTTCAAATCCTCGACCTTGAGTATTCAATGTTCGTTAGAACTGACTTTACTTTCAATACAGCTGATCTAGAGGAAAGCGTTCGCATACGTTCATCGTGTGTCCCTGATTTGCTCTTATCCACCATGTAGCAACTCCTGTTGTCTCGTCGACCTCATTAATAAGCGAAAACCTCTGCTTGTCATTAGTCTTCACAATCGTCTCAATTTCTTCAAACGAAGCCGTTTTAAAACGGGGTAAACTCAACTGTGTTTTTTAACCAACTTAGTGGTGATCTTGTGGCAACAATTAACGATACTTTGATAACCTACCAATTCATTCAAGCGTACATAGCCATCAGTGCGCATAGATATTCCTTCTTTCGCAGCACCATGCCTTAGAACATACGACAATGCTTTAGAGAGACGAACTGTTGAGTCATCGTTGTTCGAACGACTTCTTCTCTGACGCTGCGTTGGCGGTAACGTAGACATGAATATTGGTTGCACAATCTGGTGTAGAGCGGTTCTGGCCAAATAAACCGTGCTAAGCCCTGAGATCTCACTAATCATCTTATGGAATTGCATGCTGCTGTTGAATTAGATTGTTAGACAAGATAAAGGCTTTTCATCAACAAACAAAGGTAATCCAAACCGAGATACGATGCGATAATCGATTTTTATTGCTGGATGCACCAGTAAAGAACTATGGTATTTTTTCAAAAGTCAAGAATAAGCTCTATTAAAAAATCAAAATTTCTATTCTAAGATCAGATTTTTTGGTAATATACATGGGGGAACGTAAAATTATGAATTTGAATTTACATACATTAACTTGAATGTCTACCTATATATAAAAGAAGAAAAATAACAGTGTCAGATAATCACACCAATTATATGCACACCTAGATTAATACTAACACCCTATTCGCGTTCAGCAAGACAAGAATAACTGAGAATCTTATTCCGATCTAGAGCATTATTGGAATACATATAGACGTTAACATACGCTCTTGGTGTGTCCGTGAAGAATTTATCAATTCGCACTTCAAGTTGTGGAAATAAAGTCTGCAGATACTTTTCGATCTCCATGCCAAACATATATAATATGTGATAACCAATTGTACCAAACGGCCCGACTATTTTGATGACTCTCTCGATCCGTGGATTCACAGTAGGCTCTGATCGATCCCAGTTAAACGTTATTCCGACTTTTGTCTTGAAATTAGTTATTGTTTCAAAAAGAGCTTCTTTCAACGCATTCATAAAGTCATCAACTCGTGTGGCGGCAGCTCTTTCAAAAGATGGCTCATCCTCATCAAGAAGCAATCCTATACCTGCCGTCGGTATCTGAAAATAATCAAGCTCACGCTTTAGCTCTGTGCCACTGATATCTTGAAACCAGGGGTCAGAAAATTTAGTACGTCTGGGCCAAGCAATTTCACCAGTACGATAATATTGCATGATATACCGGAATGTATGACCATCTCGGTCAAAAAAGTATTCGTTGTCGTTTGTGGGTCGTAATAAGTTATTGTTGCGATCCTGGAACATTGTACCGAGAAGGGTATCTGGATATGCTATCAGTGTCGACCTGTATGTTTCGTACTGCATAGAAGTCATTAAGAACAGAGAGATATGAGTGTCAAGAGGGTACATGGCATGGGCTTCCTTGAACTCTAAGCTGTTTATCAAAAGGCAAAAAAAGTAATGCATGCCTTTATACCGCCAACATTCAATACTACTCTTTCGTCTCTCGAGTGACTACATTCCTCCATACGTTTCTTCTGCGTGATGGCATGAGCAGTCAAACGCTTCTCTCCAACAAAGCTTGTATTATCTTGCATAATAAGTAGAAGTCGCGCCTCGTGATCAAGGTTTTTCTTTATGTTCGGATTTGGACGACAAGCGTTTGTAAATTTGACCCGAATTTAAATTTATTTGGGGTCAAGCTTATGGTCCGATCGGCTCGCATAATTTACATTTTTGGCAATCAAATTATTAGTAAGAATGGGAATCGAGTAAGTAATCATGGTCATTGAGCAAATATGTAACGGTGGAATTACCGCCGAATCTCCGGTCCATCATCCAATTTCATAGGTATTTCCTCTCTTGATGCGATCGGACTTTCTTTAACAAAGTAATGATTCGCATCTGGTAATGTTCAATGACGTGGTATCGCCTACATAATGAACCTACATTACTCAATTACCTGCCAAACCGCGTTTTCACGTAACCGAAATAAGCGTTATGACATAAATGCTTAAAAATAATAAAATCCTTGCCCCGATAATAATGCGGTTAAACATTCAACAGAGATTTTCTAATAGTCTGAGCACTTGCAAAGCTTAAAAATATGCTAAATCGTTATCAGCATTTGTTATCGCAATCATTTTCAGAATTACATGAGTTAACTGTCGGCCATCACACCCTATGATATTAAACGAGAACTTGGAACTTGAGGAGAAACCTGGCCACCCCCAAAAATACATTATATGACATAATATAAAAACATTGTGAAAAACCATCAATATTAACAGATAAAAGCACGGTTTACCCATGTACGATCAACAAAATCCCGCGTCTCGAAAGGATTGTCCTATCTAATCACGCAAGATAAACACGAGGCAACTTTTGTTGTATTATTATCGAAAAAATGGGTTTATTATAAATTTTAAAATTATTATTGTACAAGTAATCTCGATCGTTTACTGGTGATATGCAATGAAAATTTGCATCAAAAAAACCATAATTACAGTTTAAATGTTCATCACTATTATTATTATGGAGTACAGTGAATGCACTTCGTCGGCGCCTGCACTTATGGAGAGCGTGCATTTAGAGAACACCAAACATTTTATTTTACGCCCGTCATTAACAAACGTTTTATATCAAACTGAGTGAAAAGACGTATTATTCAAATTATTCTATAAAAAAAAGTTCGTTCAAAATTATTATATATTATTTATTGTAGAAAGCTCGTAATATTGGTTTGCTCCGGCACGAGTGAAGCCTCCGCAGTCCGGGGTGTTGTGCGGGTGAGTATGCCCCCGCGGGTTTCCAAATTCGTCTAACTTTTTCGGAGAACCAACATGAGTTGACAAAGTCCATTCTCTCCTGGCCGAAACTTTAGATCACACTTTGCCTTTAACCGACCCCAGTAAGCACGTCCGAGAAACATCTTTAATTGTACTAATCCACGATCCTGTCAATATCTTGCTGTACAAGGTATAGTGCAAACGGTTTTAAGCAGTTAAATGCATCCTTATGGGGTAACCCTTCGCCTTTCTACACTATCGTCCTCTTCTACATTTTCGCACTACATACACCTTCCGTGTTTCAGCTTCACACGTGATTTCCGGATAATTGGGATAATAATAAACCAATATCATGTTCATTGAAATTCTTTTGTAGATCCATGATCACATGATATTGCATTTAAACAAACACTCGTGACTGAGACAATTGCAGAATCTAGAACTGCACTTTATCTCTTAAGTCCCGACATGGGACTGGTCGAGTTTACTGTATGTGGTATTTGACTTTGTTGCAGCACGCCCAAATTTAAAATTGATCAGCTGTCTAGATGTTCATGCAGATCAAATTTTTATGCCATATATAGGAGCTCGGTCGCACCTGCTGGTTTGCTTCTTCTTCAAATCACGTCTAATGGCAGCTCTCGTGAGAAACTTGCGAGTTAGAAACAGTCTCGCTCCCTTAATGCGAAGTGTGTCGGGCGATGGCCTGCCCTCGAACATGGTTTGGGAAACGCGCCTAATGTATTATATAAAGCTGAAATAATTGCTTTAACCAGGTATATTATTTAGACACGCTCTACCTACGTGCTACATAAGCTTGGCTATGCTACAACAGCAGTCGGAAATTCTGAAGATAAGCAAGAGATCGAAATATATCCACAAAAGCAAGCGCAGGCGCAATCGCTAGTTCCGCCTGGTTTTAATACGCCTGCTTTACCGGCTGAAGAGGAGGGAAGCGATAGTAAAGACTGGTCAAAGTCTTTTTTCGGGTTATCTGCTGAAGCCTTTTCCAAGGAGGCGAGAGATATATTGTTGGCGCCAATAAATCATAATGACATTGAATGTAAACCTGGTAAATTGAATATGTGACCATATCGTCAGTTAGTTTGACATTCACACTAAACCGAGGTTTCTTGATCAATTAGATGGAATGATTTACTTGCCCGAGATCAAATATCGTCGCGTGCTTAATAGGGCCTTTGGTCCTGGGGGTATGTATTGTCATTAATAATCTTTTCCTATAAGATCCTAGAGTTACGTAAATGTATTGCATGCAGGGTGGGGCCTCGCGCCGCGTGGAGAAACTTCTGTCGGTCCAAGAATAATTTCACGTGAATATGCACTGGTTTGTTTGGGACGGTATGTCAAGCATTTTTCGGGTTATGCGCATTATTTGATCAAATTATAACTGCCTTTTTAAATAAGGTTGGTGTCGTTGGCTCGCGGAGAATCGGAATATTTTGATCCCTCGGGACTTGCCACGGCAGCCGAGTCCACAAAAAGTAATGCTTTGATGAGATGTTGCAAAGATTTGGGCGTTGCATCGGAATTGTGGTAGAGTATTTCCCTAATATGTGATGGTCTTATAGGGATATTTAACGTTCATAATAAAATGCCTTCTCATTACGATTACTGTTTAGGGATCCTCGATTTATCCGTGAATTCAAAAAGACTTACTGCGAGGAAGTATTCGTAGAATACATTCCCCATAAGAAGAAGAAGAGGATTTGGAAGAGAAAAGATACTCCTATCGAATATCCGTATGCCAGAATTTGAGATGATTTTTCGAGTTGTTGGGAGAATTGATGTAATTCAGCGTAGTTTCAGTGCAGCAAAACCGTCTATCAATAAAGTCTTTACATTTTATGCTTTAACAGTCGTGGATAGATAGTTTAAGAAGTTTAAGCTTTTAATGTTTTATGAATTAATATATCACTTAAAATAGCTATTAAATTAATATTTCTGTGTAGGAATCGTCTATATTGATATCATTTAAACATAGGACACGTCTGTACGTTCTTCCAACTCAAAGTTGTCCACCCAAACCTACTACTTACAATCCTCTAACAAAATCATCAAGACCGAGATTTGTACAAGATGAACTAATAATTCTTTTAAACGTTACATTTCACGCAACTGGATTAAAATGGAATGCCTAGTGAAATGATGACGTGAATATTAGTATCCCATTGGAACTAATAATTAACCCTCAATACACAATGAATTTACCATTTGTTGCTTTCTGGAAGTAGTCATAGAACACAGTTCGTCTATTCTCGAACGATTGGAATATCCTCTCCATCATAAATTCTGCGGCAGCGCGCTCTGTCCTGTCCAACTGGAATCTTTGTTGCAATCTCTTGAGAGTCATCTCGCCCTTGAAACAAGGAAGGCCCGAACCAAGCATTAACGCAACACACTGCGTTATCTGTTCAGCGTATGGCCTAATGAAAAATGTTCAGTGAAAATCGTAACTTTTTACGGGTTACAACCCATCCATCAATCACATACCTTAACGCCAGGTATGCTTTGATACACAGCTCTGAGAACCATTGGAATGGTTGAACTCCTGCACTACCTCCCATCACTTGAATCATTTCTGTTGTAAGTTTGAATGGCGAGCTCTCAAATTTGATGCCACCGGGCGAAATATCAAGAATAAATCCAAAATCTATACAAGTAAATAGGTGTGAACGGTCGTTAGCGCTAATGTAGCAGTATGTTTGCATGATTGCAGGGTTAATCAACATACCAATGTGAATTATGTGACCATAATCATCTAACATTATATTGCCATTGTGTCTATCCGATATCTGCAAAATATACGAGACAACCGAGTACGCGGCTGCACTCTGAATAAAACAGTTCCTGGCCTTACAAACGATATTAATTAGTATTCATATTTTAACGATATCGATATTCTACGATATGTAAAGGTACCTTTTGAAATTCCAATGAATCCAATCCACCATATCTTGTAAGAAAATATCTAAATCAAAGTGCAAAGATCAAGGTCAGAACATCTTCCTCGACTAAAATACTGGCAACAATAGTAAGGGCACCTACGAATACAAATCGTTGACCTTCTGCGTCCCTACTTGGGCTCTCGACAATGCTTTTGGTATAACATCAATGACTCCACACTTAAAGTAGAAAAAGCTCAATCACTAAGTGAAACCAAACTCGACGTATACATCATAATTAACTTACTCCAGGTGCCGTTGCAACAACTTTATATGGATAAAGATATAAATCTAATCCAATGCTAGTAAATATATTTTTAAATATAGCAATCAGCTGAAGAGCCAACACGTCTTGACGGCAGTCATCTCCAACTTTGAATATAGCAGACTGCCACACATCAACAGTTTTGAGTTCGTTTTCATCCGAATTATTAAACTCGTCTGTGACCTCTTCTGTGACCCCTTCAGATTCACGCAGAGTTTTTCTTATCTTGAAGGTTGCCAGAAACGGTGCCTGAAATTTTCGAATCACACTCATGAGCTTTTTTTCATAGAAAAGACAAAACAAGTGCACCCAATAAGTTACCGCCCGTTATATCTCACCTTTGCATGACTTTGCAAAGGCTTTCCTGATTTGTAGTCAATATCAACAACGATCCCCTCCGGATTACTGGGAAGGTAAACACCAACATCTACAACAATCTTTTTCATTTCTTCGTCTATCTTTGCCTTTTTCTCCTCAGGTTTCTTGCCTATATATGGCTTCAACTTTCCAGAAATCGAAGTAACACCTTCAAAAAATTTGAATTCTCTTTCGTAAAAGTCTTTGTCTTCTCCGGACAAGGTTTCCACAATATTTGCAATAATACGATCCAGCGTGGGTTTAAGCGAGTCGGGCTGACGGGGAAAAAAAATTAAGTAGTGATTTTAACACCTTTCGTATATAGCAGAAATCCTCTTACAAATACATACTGTTGTGCATTCTTCATCTTTAAACATATTGGCCTTCATATTCCAAATTATTTGATGTGCAAACAGTTGAGAAATCTTGCCTGCTTCCATTATAAATCTTTCGACATATCCTACACGGAGGTTTTGCATTAGTATCCTTTACTAAATTACGTTATTGCCTTCTATAAACGTTCTGCACGCTTACCATATGTATCACTTCTTAATGCTTGAACTATCTGCGGTATATAAAAAAAGACCACATCTACCGGGTGATATTCGAGCGAGCGCATTGCGTATTGCAATATCAATGGATGATTGTTGTAATTTGGTGAAAAGTATGTAATTGCTGTAACCGGAGGCACTGGTTTCCAATATAACAAATACTAGAACAAAATCGTCAAATACTATCTCGTCATTATTGTTGCTATAGATCGATATTAACGATGTCTTACTTTAAGCTGCGACGATACATTTTCATCTAGCTTCTTGCCAAGCAAGAGTGGAAGCGCCTCAGCGACGGCAACAGCTTCATGGGATTGAGAGCGCAAAAGTTCCAACACTGCATTTTGCACGACTGACATTTTAAACCTTGCAGAAAGTTGAATTGGGAGGCTAGGTGATATGAACCATGCATATCGAATTGTTCGTTTCCAATTTTCCTGTAATGTTTACCGACACTTGGTTAATAATTTGAACAAACAAAAAATATTCTCAATTTTTCGATTACCTCTGTCATGTTTTGTCCCATTGAAGGAAGAACCGTTTCCTTTAGTTGAGATTGGACATTGACGGGATTCGCCCAAACGCCCACTCTGGATATCTCACTCTCAAGGAACAGAAGCAGCAAGTTCTTTGCATCGACTGACTGTTTTAGAATGTCACTGCGAGATTTATCTACAGCGTTTAAATGCAATAGTTAATTCTATGAATAAACTATTCTGTCTTGCAATGATAATTATCAACTCTATTTAATTACCGCCAATGAACAACGTGCCATCGTTTAAAGCGATCTTAATGGACTTCTTAGAGGCACTCGACAAAATATTATCTAGGCAAGCTTTATCAGTCTCAACGAGTCTGTAAAGCTCAAGCATAAGCTTGTATTCTATGATTGCTGCACGTTTGTTGGCACCATAACCCCATCTAAAGGAAAACAATCAACGTTAGTAATAGTGTCGCACGTTTCATAAAATTACACAATATGTTTCCAACCTTGGTGGAAAGGCAAACCAAGAAAACGCTGCTTTATATAACCTTTCCCTCATTTGGTATTCAATTAATGCTTCCATCCTAGTTGATTGCAAAACCTTAAATCCGAGTACTAAAATTTCAAATCGACATTCCCGTGATAGAGGATGGTTGCTATAAACAATTATCGGCAGTTAGTTTCTCACCAAAAATATGATTGTCTCTAATTTCAGGCATTTACCTCATGGAATCGTATTCGCCAAGAGTAATCTCAAGAAGTCTTAAATAAATATCTGTTAATTCAGGACTTCGATATCGAATTGACTGAAATCGAATATTAAGAAACTGGATCCAGATGAGATGAGGCCTGAGTAAGAAATTTGCCTTTTGACAAATTTTATTCCTGGTATCCTTGTCAGATGGAGCATATTTCATCTTGTTCACAAACGGGTCCCTAAACCTGCAATAATTACACAAATTAGCTGACTAAAACGAATCCCTCTGAACAATATTGAAAAGAGTACTTACTCTAACATGGATGAAAAAAGCCCTTTGCGCTGCCTCACACTCCACACCCATGCAACAACAATCTCCAACATGATTCTTTTTTCTACTTCCGGTTTCTCGTTAATTATCCAATTCCATATCGAAATACCAATTTTCAAAGACGCTGGAGTGAACATACAAACAGGAATCCATACAAGATGGCTTATTATGTTTTCGTTAACCTGAGTGTTTACAAGAGATTGGTTAGCAAATAAAATAATAAATCATTCACCAGTCACGAATTACCTGTGGTGATGCAATTAAAACTTCGGCTGCAAAATGCAACTTATTGCTGAGCTCCTTTAAAGAGATGTGCACATGCTTACGAGCATTTGCTTCCAATTTCACAAGTATCTCTCGTACTTTGCTAAGTTGTCTATCAACTACTTGGTCGGGAATTCCGTTTATAATATTTTCACTTCGCAAATCTATAGTAGGAAGAAAATTTATAATTGAACTCGTAACAGTAAAAAACACAAGATAAGCAACATACCCTCATCATCGATAAAGTTAAGCCAATGGTAGACCTCAGCTACTTGGCCTCGATAACGTCTCCTCATAGAATAATCAGTGATGAAGTCGGATGCATCATCTATTACGGTTTCCGGTATTTGTGGAAATACACCTGTATAGTAAATCAACATTAGGCACAAGGTTCATATCACGTTGATGCATTACTGTTTTATCATTATTATAACATATACTTGTTTTGTAATCCGGATTGGAAAAGGATTTCCCAATCTCCAAGGCAATAGAACGACCCATATGAACTGTGCTTTCAAAATCGGTTTCGGATAAATAGCCCTACGTTGGTTTCATTCTAGTAAGCTTTTTGAAAACGCACCCTAGCCCAAATGCTCATATAAATGCAAGCTTATAAGCGAACCTCCAAAATTCCTTTGAGATCCGAACTATTGCATGTATTTGCTGCTTTCAACCATTTTCTTGCATTCTCACACAACCGAGACAAGACTTCTCGTCGATATGCATATGAATCTGTAAATTCTATGATAACTCCAAATTTGGGTATGCTAAATGTATATGTTGGGGAATACTAAGAGGATATCATTAGTATATTGAGAAAGTCAAATATAAGAATATCAAATATTTACCTCATTAATGTTTTCCGCATCACAACTTTTCCACATTAACTCGATCAATTCCAATAGCAAATAAACTAGTTTCTTGTTACACAACAGTGATTGAAAAGACGTAAACAGCAAATCGAGGTATTTGATAGCCAATGTGTGTACTTTTTCAAAGCGGTGACATGAAGCAATCATCAAATTGCACACTTGTTCTAGAAGATCGTCGTCAACAGTATGAGCTAGAACCCTGTTATTACACTCGTTGATGAAAACTTGCATAACCTGAATATTGACAATAATAAGGCATTCAGCAGAGTCAATTAACCGGTGAAATTAACCAACACTACATCACGGGTAATAACTACCACCAATATCTGTAGCTTTACCTGATCAGCAATCTCCTCCATGCAACGAACAAGCTTGCTGGTGTTTACACCTTGATTAACGAAATACCTCGTAAGAAATGAAAACTGTCCTTTCTGAGCACGCATTGTTTCGATATGGTAGACAGAAAGCAAAAATGTAATCTGCGCAAACGAATAATTCCGAAGCTCATATGCATGTTCAGGGAGAAATCCGGACAACAAGGCGCGTAAATGTACCAAGTCCTAAAAAACGATCAAATGTCGAGTTTGGGATTAAACCGGCATTTTTCAAGTTACAACTTTCTACCGATCGTCTACCTGCTCAGAGTAGCCCCTTACTAATACGGAATTGTATTCTAAATCATATTCCAAATAATTCGTTGCACTCTCCTGCACCAATGGGGGAGTCTTTTGGGCAATGATAACCAATGAATCACACCATTCTCGCATCCATGTAGCTTCGGATACAAAGCCATAGAGAACGCAATGGAACCAAACATTTCGAAACAGACTAACAAGATCCTCTGACGGATTCAAATGCGCTATAAAGTCGCGATGTGACAAAAGTGTTGAGAGTATGGGGAGTAGTATGCCCAATTCCGCTGCAAGCGATGTCACTTGGACCCTTCCATGTTCTGCCACAGTTTTTTGGATAACTACACCTTTTTCGACAAATAATTCCAATATCTTCGTTAAATAAAAATCATAAAATTCTGGACGTGCACTAATTCTATTGGCCAGCTCGTGTTGACATTTCAAGACCTGTTTGAAAAAGTCAAGAATAATACGCCTGAGTTAGATAATTCGTTCAGGTAGCAAGATAATTCAGCCGAACGTACTCACAGCGGTAGTAATAATTTTGTTTTTTGGTGAGAGTGATTGCATGCTAATTGTTGAAAAATGTTGTAATATGTCTTCGAACACTTTCCTCGGTGCTATTAATGCAATATTCACCAGATTTTCAAGAATAATGACGTCAAGTGCAGGGGCATGGTTGCGAACCCGTTGTCGTAAAATTGGCTCAGCAAGAGATGTGATCTAAAAACATAATGAATTGTAAAATCTGTGTTGCGCAAAACGTCGAAATTGAATTACACATACGATGTTTACCTTATCGATTTGCAATACACAAGTAATACCAGCAATAGTATAAACAAGGTTTTCGCAGACTTGAAGCTTTTGCTCTTCCGTGCCTGATGTCACCGAAATATGATCAACAGAAACGTTCCTCGAAGGTGAGCGATCATAGCCCCTGGCCACAAGCATATTTTGTAATTCATATATCATAGATACAATTTGATTTTCATCATTTGTGGCCTATATAAATAACGATAACTAAGCTTAATATTGACCATGATAATTTGCTAGTCAAATTTATGATTTTTGTTGAGTCTGAAAATGACAAGTGCTGATTCTCTCATCAAACTTACTTTCAGGCAATCCGCGAGTCTCCGGATCGCATATCTTTGAATCGTAAGATCGTCGGCAGCTGTTGTCGCCAACTCAAAAATTGTTGATGGGGTAGTGAGAAATTTCTTGATAAGCTGAATCATTGTTGAAGCATGTTTCAGCGGGAAACTAATTAATCAGAAACGGTGAGCACACATGATTTGATATAGATAAACAACTTAACAAACACCAAAAGTAATTACTTCAACGATATCAATGCAGCAGCATCTAAGGCAGCCGTCTGCACTTTCACGTCTGGTGTTTGTGGAGCAATAAATAAGGTGCGAGATATTTTTGCGTTTAAGTCATAATCAATTTCATGCAGACATACGCCAGCGACAGCTGCCAATTTCTAAAAGAGACGGAAACGTTAACCTCCCTATACAAACAGTCGATACAGCATATATAATAAACTTACTAAGCTTGCTGCCATTATTTCTATAGCATATTTCGCGGTTGGAAAATCCTTCCCTTGTGCCATTAACTTCTCCAACTCTGTATAATATTGTAGTGCCATAACATATGTTCCTCTAAGAACGTCTTTTGTTTTTTCATCTAGAGTCCAATTGAGATTCATTCCTGAGCTCACCAACGCACTCCATATTTGACCAGGCCCCATAACTGCAACTTCGTCGTTACTTGTTATGAGTAAAATTCTGGCCAACATATTTTGCATCAGCTGTAAGACATTAAGTACCAATCCATTGCTTGAAAGAGGTATAGGTGCATTAGAATAGCGAAATAATACTTTCTTGGCATAGTAATCGCTATCATCATTGGATTTCATGACTTTTTCTATTATTCCGCTGATATGCTGTATAAGTTCATTTGAGAGGAGTGGTAGTGATAAATTGTTCACAGCTTCAAAGTCAGCAAGTGTCCATTCGAATGACGAACTTTGTAGCGATCTTAATGTTCCATTTATAAGAGGAAGAACTGTAACCGTCAAGTTTGCAACATCTGTATGAGTTGAAAAAGTAATATAAGATAAAAAGTTACAACTTAGAAAGTAGCATGCTGGAACAATAACCTGTTTACCATCTTCGTTTTGCAAAAGATTAACAAGACGTTCAGTAAGATTCAAAATTGCTCCGACAATTTCTTCCCGCGTGTCGGGGAAATTCCGAGCCACATTTAACAGCTCTCCAATCAATCTTCCCGCAAGTTCGTCTGCTGGACACAGATCTATTTAAACAAAAAGAGTTTATGGGTAACTACTAGAAATATAGTTTGAATCAATGATCAAAAATTGGTCTACCTTTCCATTTCAGAATCTCTTCAAATTTGAATTGTGGAAGAATTTGAAGATATTTTAACAAGAGAGTCAGTATTCGATCAACATGCGACTTGTTGTTTGTGGATGCAGCAAATGACGATAGGGCAATTATGCCATCTTGATATGGTTGTAACTACATGATTAAACATTAAGAGATTTTGTGAGTACCATCGATCTATGATAGAAATGACGCAAAATACAATGAACGCCCATCTACCATAAGTCCAAGTGAAGATTCTGACAGAACAGGACATCTTGCAATCAAGTGATCTATTTCTTCGTCTGATGTATTTGGATGTGAACTCAACACTTTAGATAGCTTATCCAGAATCAAACCGTGCAAATCGAATTCGATGCTGTTAATCGAATAGAAAGTTAAATTTTTGTAACAAAAATGCTTAAATTGTAATGTAGACAGTATCTGCTGGATAATTATCTCATAAATACCTGTCCATGTTATATATTTCTATTGCCAACAAACTGTAAGCCCCGAATTAAATAAATGACCAAATGTTGGCACAATCATTTTATACCATTTCGGCAAAATTTAATGTGGCTCGTGAAACAAGCTAGCCACAAATGGTGTCATGCTATCTCACGTGTGCTACTATTGGGAGTTTGTATTAGTATTAGTATTAGCGAAATTTTCGGATCGGCAACCTGGTATTCGAAGACAAAGTCCTTTGTTTTTTTTATTCAAGAACAGATGATCATATGATCTAAGAAAATAACATCACTAACGGAGAGTATTATCAGTATTTAAGCCAATTCATTAAGCACTATGTCAAAGTCGACAATCTAAGCATAAACAGTCCATTTCGTGATATCATATAAGGTGCTCTGGGACGTGCAAAAGGTGCTGCAATAAGAGCGATCCCAAAGAACTCAATTTGAGGGTTGTTTCTCTGGATAAGATGGATCTTATTTACAGCATTGGAACAATCTAAAACCACCTGCAGGTTCCAGCAATTTGATAAGTAACACCACATATTATTGAAATAGAAAATAAAAACGAGAAACTAATCGCAAATTGGCCCTATTTCTCAAAATCCTTTAGCGATTCCAGGAACAAAACAACTCATTGTCTGACATGAGCGGAGGGCACCCAGAACATCTTCTTTATGGACGCCAAAATAATTAAGTCTTGACACTTCAATATCTTTCAACAGTCTTGCAGACTGTCAGAGATACGCGCCAAGACGACTGCAAGCCAAAACTTAAAGAAGTTTAAGGAATTAGGTACAAACGCGGTAGAATTACCTGAACCCAAATAATAAACGAAGTTGATGTCCACTAACTATACACATGGTATTAAAACTCGCCCAGAATAATAAATGACATACATGCACATAAGCTTGTGGCCAGAATAAAAATTACTCTTATAAATAGATCATCTCCAATTATTTCAGCATCATACTTGACACGTATTGCTTTATATATCAACTTGACCGAGTTGGCCACCAGGAAGATTCATCTTAATAACTTCTTTGAATATAGTTTTTTTGCACTGATTCTATTATGGTCGCTAGCTGCGCTTCCTTCTCCATTATTCTGAATATCACGTTAAGTACTGTACCTTACGAATTTTGTATGTTTGTCTAGACTGCATGGACTGTTGGCGGACCATTAGATATCACTAAAACAATTTGACCAAAACAAATACCTGCTCGAACGCGTTAAAAATTTGAGAATGATTTCTGTTGAATTGGTAAGAGTGGGTTCCTTGGGTGCTAGAAGGTTAGGATTTGTGGTGAAGCTATAAAAAATTTTGCCTAACGGCAATACTATGAGAAGACTTTCGATGCTATTGGCAGCACTTGTTACGCGCAAGCTGATTAATTAGATAAGCGCGCATATTAAATGATTAGTTAGTATTAGGTCACTTGTAATTTTAGATTCAGTTGTCAAAGCAATCACCGAAACAAGGCGGTGAGCTGAAGCCAAATTAGAATATTCCCTGTCAGCGAACATACATACGCGAGAGATTATCGCTCTCTCCACAACCCAGACTGCCCGACCGCAACACACTCATGTTTATGAAAGATGTGATTAATATTATTGTCCGACTATTTATGACGTATGAGTGTCATAAAGTTTATATTAATATTAATATATACATAGGCATCCAAACAATCGCCGCTCCGGCTGTAATTTTTTCGGTTGAGCTTGGTTTATTTATATGCCTTCTGTTATTTAGGACATCAACGTCTACTATGTCGAAATACTCAGTTCAAAGCACTAACGTGATTCCATCTGCCGCTTGGCCGTGTCCCCTCCGATCAGCGTTTTCATTCGCGACAATTCCGGATGCTCTGGAAGCCGATCTCCAAGAAATGGACCGCGAGGATGCGAATTGGAAAAAAACACAGACCAAATTCAAGCGTGCACGTGCGGTAAGGAATTATTCGTCTGCTGAGTCGCGTGAAAGCACTGCCGTATCGACAATGGGGAAATACTCGTTTCTTCCCTCATGGAAGGAGTGATGACTCCTGGCGGGATAGTTCAATCACTTGAAGGAATGGGTTGCACCCGTCCAGGAGAGTGCCTCGTCATATCTGCCCATAGCATGTCCCCTGTACAGCCTTTCTCAATATTATTATTACTTTGCTAGACCTGTTCTGTTGGCATTGGTGTTTTTTTTGGCCATACATTTATTGTTATTGCACAATCACTTGCACACTGGTTTAACCAGACTTATGACAACAATACATTAATTGATGTGGCACAGGCATTTTAATTTTGAGCTCTGAAGAACAGCCATAAACATACTAATACTAACACTAACCCTTAATGCATATAGGCTTTTGATAACACTATCAAAACTATCAAAAAAGCTGTTCCATCCGGTTGAACATGGTGTAATAAGAATGGTGTGTTTTTTTAGAACATTCATTTGCTCCTCAGGTAAAATATACTGAATGATGAAAGAAGGTGATGATACGAATTGCACGTGCACTTGTGGTTTTAATTCTGTTGATTCTTTGAATACAGTCAAACCTCTCTAAGTGCACGTCGTCGGGACCGACGATGCGCTTGCATTTATAGAGAGCGTGCATTTAGAGAACGTCAATCATTTTGTTTCATGTGACCTCTTCGCATATTAATATTAATCCTATGTCTGCAAAATAGTGAAAGCGTTTCTAAACAGTTAAGCGCCTCCTTGTGGGTAACACTTTGTCTTTCTACACTATTATCCTCGTCTACATTTTCTACATCTACATCCTCCACTCCTACATCTTCCACGTCTTCAACTTCATGTCTATGATCTCCTGATCTGTAAGTATCACTTCTGTAATAGATATATAATCATCGCGTTTCACAGATCAAGTGCTCCAATATCTGCATGCAGCTCCTCCCTCAACTGATTTTCATCGTCCATTACTATTATTGTTACAATCGACATTATCATCCTCATCTACGTCACGATTGTCACCATTAAGAATTTCCGTGTGTCGAAAGCAGTTTGATATAGTTCCCTGCACTACTTCGTCCCATGAACCGTATAGCTGACAATATCCATTTTCTTATCCCCAACACCAGATTCGTATCGATGAAGCGGCCATTTTACGAAATGGCTTCGGTAGTGACATTTAAAGGACATTATTATACCGGCGTCCATTGGTTGCATTCGAGAGGTTGTATTTGGGGGAATGAAAAAAATGGTAGTGTTTCAAATTGGTAATATTATTATTATGGCTTGGTGCATTGTCCAGTAGCAGTAGAGTCTGGCGACCAGCCATTTTTGCATCAAGCATTTTAATCCATCGTTGAAATATCCCCCTGTCATCCATGCTTTAGGGCTTGCTTCGTACGAAACGGAGCTAAACGTATAAGAGTGATGATCGCCTAGTGTTTTAACTTTTACTGTGCTTGGAATAAGAACTACCAAGATGCGTAGAGAATATTGCTGAGAAAGTGCTTATCAAAAATCCCATTTTGTGTAACCAGACCAAGTACCATCATTTTGATAGTCCAGTCCCCAAATCATAAATCGCTAAGAATAGAAAAAAAAATCATCTAGACATATTTTTCTTGGTTAAAATGGCCATTATTTGTTGTATGACGGAAGCTGTATGCAGGTTGATTTTTGGCCGGCTTAGCCAGACCTGTTCAGAAAATTGTTTAACTAGAGAAAGTTTCCTAATTAATGAAAATTTGGTATAGTCGCGAGGCGGCCGGTTAAACAGGTACAAGCTGTCGTCATTATGATGTCATCTTGCGTGCTTTATGATGAATTATATTATTCTATGAGAGAATGAAGTTACGTCTCATTGTTATTATGACAAAAATAATAACGACCTTTTTTTGTTGTGCGAAAGATTTTGTGGAAGAAGTGACAAGAGGCTGTCGACTATAAAAAATAAGCTCCTCAGAGGTGGGCGGTGGGTTTATAAGATTTGAACTGATTGGAGTCAAGGGAAAGAGTGGAAATGTATAATAATAAGGGGCAAAGAACTTGTTTACTTCTGCTATGATTGGCTTGCTTTTTGAAGAGTGAAATAAAGAAAACAATAAAATAATGCCAGTAGAAAGTCAAGGAAGTTGAATAACTTTGGGTGACATCAGTTATTATTACCAGCAAGTCAAAGAAAAGAAATCTAACGAATTAAGTTATTATAGCAACTAAATTAGTAAAAACCTGCTGCGCAAGGTACATAATTTTGCATAATTCTTTGTATTTAGAATAACAATTCATAGTCCACA
>CAJVPJ010000397.1:0-26335 GCA_910592205.1 Paraglomus occultum | reverse complement strand
GCAATCTGCATACTGGAACCAATGGTTCATTATCGTTCTGTTATCCAAAAGTTTGCCGCATGTGGCCTTTGCTCTAGATGTATGCTTTTTTCATCACTGCTGTGCTTCAACCCGACCTAACGATTGACGGCCGAAATCACGTTAACCCACATTGTCAGTTTACCTGATAGAAAACTCGCCATCTTGTACGTAGCTCTTCTTTTCTCGTTGCAGATTGTCAAGTTATTCTTTTCACGCCAAACGCATGACGCAGATTCACCCAGAACATCCGCAATTCGTTAAACTGTAAAATCAACACGGTATAGTCTCACACATGTCATGCTCACCAGGTACTGTATGTGCTTTTGCATAAAGTGCATACCTAATACACACAACCATTGTATGTACAAACAATAGATTGCGTAATATTAAATTATTAAGCCGTCGATCTTGAATTAGTAAGAAGGCGGTATTTAGCTCAATTTAACCAGCAACTCGGTTATGTTGACATATGGAATTTGGGCAGGGTTTAAACGTATTGTCGATCAACAACATAAAATTATGTGTCGATATAGAACTTTTTAACGTAACGTAATTCACGTCAGTGATGACTTGCCTTTTTCATGTGTTGAAACAACCCATCTCTGATCGACGGAAAGCAGCAATCTCTCTTTCCGTTGCCCGAGATAATGTTGGCCAAATCTCATGATTGTAAAAACCTAATAATACAAGTACGTTACATAAAAATAATAATTAATAAATTAATGATAGCTTTAATAATAAATTAAACCGTAATTTACAACATTGCGCAACTTTGATTTAATCTTAATCAGTTATGGGAAAAAGTAGCAGTTGTTAGTTATGGAATTATCTCATGTGTTTAGGAAAGCCCGAATTTATTTTAACCTTGGATGCCGTATAATATCCATGCCAAGTCTGTGAGAATTTTGCTATTGTAAAGAAATCCCCCGTTATAATCCAACCGTCGACTATGATTATTTTTTGTGATGGTATTGCTCAAACTTTCTATGAACCGACAAAAACAACTTGGTATTGACTCGCAATATCAATTTGACCGTGCTAGTAAACAGATAATTTTAATGACAGTTACAATTACCTATGTCAAACTTTTTTTGAGCTTTACCTGCTGCAAGCTGGTTTCATCGAATCTCTTCCGTTGGCTATAAAAATTTGCCAAACGTCAGAAACATATTTGTGTATGAGAAAAAGTTACGGGCTTTCTTTTTTCCCCGTCTCTTTTAGCAACTTTTTTTTTCTACAGACATATATGTGCATTTATGCTTGGAGTATTATTGTTGCGGTAATGGTGCAAAGAAATAAACAGTTTTTATCCATCGAACAACAAACAAACTTGCGCAAAAGTGTGCTATGCACTTTGTAAATAGTAAAACTAGTTGGCCGGTTCATAAGTCAATACAATTATTAATCTAGACCCTTCACCACCTGATACGGGCATCTGATGTTCATTACTGCACTGCACTAGTGTGCCTGACTAGGAACGCGAATCGTAACCAATATTGTTTTTTTTTTTTACAATTAATGCTTTTAGAAGTTTACATCATTGTTATTTTGTCGGAAGGTGTACTACAAAAACAAATGCTTACATCAGATATTAGTCATCAAGCCCGACCACAAGGCATTTTTTTTCCCAGCTCCTACATATGACAAAAGCGAGAGGGCTTGGCGTAATTAAATGGCGTAATTAAATGACTTGATTAAATGACTTGATTCGTAAGTAGATTGATTGATAACGATATATTTTTTTAATAACATGCTTTGAGTTGAACACTTATTAACAGGTTCGATCCTCGAGACAAGAAACTAAATATTGCTGTGAGACAATTATGAAACCCTTGCAGCTTTTTTCTCTTGTAATATTAAATAAATGGCGATAATATGCACTATCCTACTTATGTTTTCGATAAAGTTTATGCAACATGACATTTTATCGATGACACACGCAATGCTGTTATCGTGATGCTCTCCGTGTTTCACTAGCGGATGAGAACAAATCAATGCCCATCGGGAAGAAATTCCCATCTTCGAAAATATCTGGGTCCGACAATATTAGTTGCTCTGTCTTGCCTCAATTGACATGTTGTGCTGTCGAAATAATATTTGCGGCATGCAATTCCGTGCAATAGTCTAACGGTTTGTTTCTGAATTAAAAAAAATTAAATATTGATGTATTGCCCTGCTTGTTTTTAGACCGACTATATGTAACTTCGAATCTTACGAGATAATAAAAAGCGATAAATAAGTCGCACCATGCTTCTCAAAACGGAAGCGATTATGAGCTCGTCAACAATTGGTCGTTCACAGACACCCCTTGTTATTAGACTATAATTGTCGAAATTTGCTAGTAGCATTCGAATCGCTACGTGTCTTATTCACAAAGAAAAGAAAGGTTAAAGAGGCCAACAAGAGGGCATTGACGTATTTGGGGCAATCGTTATATTCTTTGTGGTCAATCGCAATCTATTTATATTTATAAAGGACGGGTTTGAAAATAATAGGATTCCACTCGATGAAAGATGGTTGTTTTAGGAAAAACAATAATCCATTGGGTTACCTGGTGGACAAAACCCAAATTTGGAATTATTAATTTCCTATTTGTATTGTATGATTGCGCATCAACAATTTTTTGAACGACCGTTTTAGACAGACCGGTACTTGTCTTTATTTCTTTTATGAGAGAGAATCGAAAGAGTGGTTGAGAGATACTTGAGCAAGAAAGACATTCGAATGGTACTGTAAAAATAGGCCTTTTTAGTTGACCCCGAAAAACTGTTTGTGATTTGTTGCTGACCTATTGCACGTATTGTGTTACCAAACCAATCAATGGTACAATTTCTGAAATTGGTCGTGCAGGAAAAGACGGTTTGTTAGTAAAAGCGAAAACCGGATATATAGTATTTCAGCTTTCCAAACAAAAACAATATCAGCACAAATGGAAAGATTTTCTTTCTAGACAATAGCATTCAGAGTGAGTGACAAGACTTTTATTATGCAGAACAGACAAAGATGGAATAGTATCCGTATGTGATAGTCATGTGATAATAACGAGACCGAAACTACTAGGAATTGGTCGTTGTTGTATTTTAAAGTACTCTGGTGATGATATCGAAGAGAAACGATGACAAATACGATTTGCGGTCCTCTTTAGCATTAGTAATTATGTGTTACATTACTGTGCCACTGATCTTAATTGGCGCAAATGACCGGGATTTCTCCGTGACGCTAAAGCTTTTGCGATCGAGCGTTTAAACTTAGTTCAAGCCACTAAAAATTGGAAAATAAGAAACCCCCCTCCAAGCTGTTTAAACCGTTTTTTTCCCCCTCTCCGCTTACGCTGTTTAATAAATTAGGCGAAGAATTGAATTTAAATTTTACGTTACATGAGTTAATTAATTAAACTTTAAAAAAATACGCTACATTTTCAAAAAAGGAATCATTTCATATTCGAGGAAATTTTCTCGCAGTTAAATTACTTATGTAAGGGTATACTATTCTAATAAGAAAATACAATGCCAACATAACGATAACAGTATCTGTGTTGATTTTAACCAAAACGCGAAATCATTGCAAGTTTCACGACTTGCGCTTGCACAAACTTTAATACCAATGGAAAAAAAAAAGGGCCTTCAACAAAGACACAAGTGCAACATTCTATGAAAAGGATAGCACAAAAATATTCAGCCGCTCTAATTGGTGATGTGCAAACCCTAATTGAGGGATTCGCTTAATTCAATCTTTTTATGTTAATTAAGTAACGTAGAATATAGTATTTAAATACAAGTGATTCTCTACTCGCCCAGCTTTATCAGCCACTCAGTGACTGTATGTTCAACATCAAAGTTCCCTGGTTTTTTCCATTAACTACCCAGGGTTTAGCTCGTCCCTTTTTCTCCCTCTTTCCCTGTATTTGCATGTTGCCGCATTTAACTCTGGTTTGTAGAAATTGAAACTAATGGATAACGATACTTTAACCTGATAATTATGTTAGCATATGCGATCGATCTAATCGTGCACGTTTGGTCTGATATTATTAGCAAATGCATACCATCATAGACAAGACCGTGCGGTGCGTCAATTTATGAGCACGCCTCGGCAGGTTAGCATCACTTAGTTTACGGTTGTGTCCGTATATTACTGTATACAAAAATTTGCTTGGTAATTGGTGTGGTTATCATGTATTGTGGTCTTGGAATTGCGATACATCTTGGCATGCATACCGAGAAAATTTATCGTATTCGCTGTTTCGTTCTCGTTAAAATTTAATGCTGATATATTTTGATAATATTTAGTGTAGTTTTACACTTTGCCATGACACGGCCAAATACAGGGTGAGAAATAAAGACGTCACTGGACAGAGCGTTATTTCTGATGTTGATTACAATCGGCGCCGCTTCGGACATTGAATATAGGTAAAATTATAGTCAATAATTTGTCATCCAAACTAATTCTCACTTACTGATGTAGTTGCGACATTTTAATAATTAGAAATTTATGCCACGCCAACGTCAGCAATAAGTCGATTTCATAAAGACAAAGTTGAAAATATATGACTACGGCTCTACTATAAGAAATAACCATCCAACAATTATACCGTTCATCCATCCTTAAATTACATTCACCAGCGCGCACAATACAATTGATTTGTATTGTATAAAACACCAAAGTGACATAATTTGTCATGTCCACTCTTTTACTTTAGAATTCAAAATTTTGTCTTTTTTTTTTGTTTGTTTGCCTTTTTTTTTTCTTCTTTTGTTTTGTCATTTTCCCTTTTCCTTTGTTCATTTTTCTTTTCCTTTGCCATTTTTCTTTTCCTTTGCCATTATTTCCTTTTTTCTTTTATTTTTTCTTTTATTTTTCTTTTTATTTTTCTTTTTTCTTTTATTTTTTCTTTTATTTTTCTTTCTTACGTCGTTGTAACTTTTTTCCTGAGCATTCGTTCGTATTATCCTAATCGCCTTCGTATTTCTTAGATTTAATTTAAGCACACAGGATTACACAACATTAATCCTAAACAAATATATCATTGTATACGATCATAAAAGAGCGACTTTTTTTTTATATCACATTGAGGTGTCTTTTCAATTCGTCTTTTAACTTAGTTCAAGAAGAGAAGATCAATTCGTTTTATTGTTTTTTTTAAATCGTTATTCAATTTCGCTATTTTCGTCGTTTGAGGGAATTCTCTTCCCCTGGAAAGAAACAATAAACACATACCACACGTTAAGCTTTACAAAAAAATTCTTTTCAAACTTAGGTAAGCAATTTATTGTAACAAACATTGATGTAGAATCACCACGTGATAAATAGCACAATAGCACAATAACACAACAGACTGTGTTATTGGAAAATAATCCGTTTCGGTTAGCTTTCGGAGTTATCAAGAGGAATGCTCGTCTTTTTCAAAGACAAAGAACTAATCGTTTGTCGGTTCGTCAACGTCAGAATGGAATGTATCCTGGTTGATAACAGCTTTCTAAAAGTCAAAGGGTTTATCTATTATTATATGCAAATTTCTATTCGTGTAGCAGTAATGTGGAAAATTGATTAACCAAATCATGTGAGACAATTGCGTAATTGGTTCTTATGATAATCGACAAAGATATTAAATATCTTACTCGTTTATAAAAAATGAATTGTCCATGTTACAAAGTACTTTTTGTTACTTACAACTTATTTCTTAATAGTATCAATTGTGCTTTTATCCAAAAAAGCACTATTCTAACGTTGAAGCATAAAGTTTAGGGTGGTTTTTTCTTTTTGAATTGGGAAAAGGGAGTGGGAAAAAAACAACGAAAGAAGCTAATATGTAAACGAAAGAAGATAATATGTAAACGAAAGAAGATAATATGTAAAGAAACTCATTTACAGGTATGTAGTAATAGTAATAGTAGTAGTTATTTTAGGATAATATGTTCTATAAGTCATACATACATACTAATACAAAAGGTTAATATAACAGTACCCAAAATAGTTCGTTAAATTTGACGTGCATTACCGAGTATCGTTTTTCTTTGTGAGAGGAGGATATAATGTTTGTGTTTTTTTCTCTCTCTCTCTCTCCCTCTCGACCTTATCCGTTCTCACCTATTCCTCTCTTCAAGCAACAGCTCTTTATCAGATCTGTCTTGTCACACTTGTCATCCAACGTAATCCTCAAATCAAACAATTTCACCATTCCTCCATGCTCCAAGTACTTTCTCCTCTCGATGCAATCCCACTCGATTCCCGTGATGCTGTCTTCAAAGTATCTCTCAACATCCTCGGCGAATCCTTCCAACAAACAAAACCCGATACCTTCGAACGGCTGAATGATCTTCTCTATACGGGATTTTAAGCCCGAGGGTGGGGCAATGATAAATATTCGTACCTTTTTTCGTTCATAGAATGTTAATTGTATCCCAATTGGAAAATGTCGATTGATGAGAAATTCTTCCTTGAATTGTAAAAAGAGAATGCTGATTATTTGTCGGAGGGCGTTGATAAAGGCAGCGAGTTGCGACGAGATTATTGAATCGCGAACGTGGACTCTTTTGGCGGGTTTTACGCGAACGGGTTTATTACGTGGAATCATGAAAAAGTCAAGCTCCTCATCGAGTTCTTCCTGAGAAATGGGTACAGGTGTTATTACTGTTACGAGAGTGGAGGCGAGGAGAGGGGAGGGAGGAAAGCGAAGAAGAGGGTGAATTGGGGAACAAGTGCGATCGAATTGTTTTAGCAAGGTATTAAAAACACATCGAAAGTACGAGACCTTTTCACACACTCATCACACTTACTTTCATCTAGACGGGGCACTTTTCCTGTTCGATAGAACTTCATCACATACTGAAACAAAAGACCATCTCTGTCAATGAAGTGCTCATTTCCTGATATTGGATGTAACATAAACTTGTTTCTTTCATGAAACATGGTTCCCAGCATTGTCTCTGGATAAGCAGTAAAGGTGCTCTTGCACGTTTCGTACTTATCAAACAAAAAACGCTAGTTAGTTTTCTCGAGTCTTGGTCGATATCAAATTTGAATCTCTTTCTTTTTTCTCATTTCCACGTTCCACTCACCATATTTCTTCGTACAAATTCTTACCTTGATTCCACCAACGTTCAATATAATCTTATCATCAACGATTACAGACTTGTCTCTCTGTGAATTACTCGCCATCATTACTTAATGTTTGGAACGAAAGACGGTTTGAGTGCCGTTCGAATTTTATATTGGAGAAAAAAGCGAGTCAATTTATAGTAATCGTCGTCATGCATGATGTCACAAGGCCAGATATATATGTGTGGAAGTACGCCATATGCAAAAAGCTGGAAAAATATGAAACGATGGGAGTAATGTATTTGATTGTTGCACAGTAAAAACTGTAGATGATGATTAAAACACAATACGGTTACAATGGAGATGTTCGGATATTATGTTATGTGGTGGCTGTACCCAGCAGAAGCTAAGATCTTATGGAAAGTTATTGTAATATCTAAATCAAGCTAAACCTTATTAGATAAGATTGCGCACCCTAATTTCCTTCCAAGTCTGCGTGCATAATTGTAAAGATTACTTTATCCTCATTGTTATGCACGTACTCGGAATGTCTATGCGTTAATACATAAATAGATCACACGATATGCAAGAGCTCTGCCTACAACACTGTTACTAGGCACCCAACAATGGGATTTTTTTACGACTCACTTTCATGCTGCGAATGTTCTTTCGTATTAATGTCAATCCAATGATCATTCCCAAATTTTCATGCCCAAATATCAACCAAATTTATATACTTCCAGTACAATGCCGCAACCTCCCAATCAGGATAAGGCAAACGGGCTTCATGCTCAGCAAAAAACCAGACAATGGTGAAACAGGGCGCCATAAAGGTTTTAAAATCAATCTAAAGCCACATCTGTACATGATCAATGTCGTTGGGATATTATTGTTCCATTTTTAGCAAAATAAATTTGTTGTGTCAACAAGATGGCGAAGAATACATGATTCTTGGGTAACTGGCTAATAAAGAAACCGTTCTAGTACTGGGAGACTCGTTGATTAAATGTTTTGTCGGTTTATTTAGCTTTAGCAAATACAGCATATTTAGGTAAAACGGAGCACGTCATTGGCAGCAAAGATTGAGAATTTGATTATCTTTATCGGTAAGAGCGTTTTTATGCGCAGATGGTTCTAGACCGAATCATAATTTGGTCCATTTCAAAATTCTCACAAGGAATTCTCATGCACCAATAAACTGCATTCGAATAATATAATTATGTGATATCATCGAAACAAATGGTGACGATTTCGAAATAGGTCACAGAAAAGTCTTTTAACTAAATTTAAAAACTCGTTCTCTCCAACATCCATGGGTTTGAAACAAACAATAGCGAATCAATAAAAACTATCAGAGAAATGTCGTAATGGAAATATAAATACAACTCTATTTAATTTTATAAAATCGAGAAAATAGGCTTTATATTATTCTGTTCGTACTATAGATAATTAATATATTACCTACTTTATCCACAATGCGGCAACTACTTTGAAAGTCTGTCATGTTTTATTCGCGGTTAAAAATATATTTCTCAGATTTGGCATTTTACAAAATTATCACAAAGACTTTTAGTTGAAGATTGAATTATGGACAAATGATGGCTTTTAAATAACAGATGAAAATGCGTGGGCGTTTAAAAAGTTTTTGCAACATGACTTATTTCAACAAATTGCGTAATAAACTTCAAAATTTATTATTGATAAGCTAACTCATTATATGCAAAAGATTTACGATACCTTTCTTGCGGGATACTTTTCAACGTTGCAAATATTCTATCTCTACGATTTATGGAACTGTAAATAGAACAATGCATTACCATAACAAGCATTCACCAACTTTCCCAGCCTCTGCTTCATTTCTCTCACTCGACAAAAATGTAGAATCGATAATATTTAAAATAGGTTAAATTTTCATAAATAATCCAAGATAGTCTACTCATCTATTAAATTCCTCTGTCATTTTGCTAATTTCGTATTTTTGTTGTGATATTTTCTCTCCTAATTTAGCCTTATCTAAATGTTTTTGGTACTTTTTAGTAAATCTTTGCTTCTTCTTCTTTGCAAGCATTACACTGCGAGCCATTCCAAAAATGTTGACAAGTATTGCATAATTCAGTTTGTGAACTCATAATTTGAATAATTGGTACCATAATTTGCGAAACACATCATATTCAACGTGCTGTTATTTTCAAGACCTGCAATAAAATTGCTACAGACCGATTTATAACTCGTTTCAGCTGGTAAAATGGTAAGCGTTTGAGTAGTGTGATTGACATTTCTATCGGGACTTGGTAATCAATGTATTTCAGCATAATTTTCGAGAAAATTCTTTGCGGCTGTAGCAACACTTGTGTTATTTGGTCTTTCATCGCGGCGTTCGTTTTATGTTACCATAAACACACAGTATTATGCCATTTGTAGCTAAATGATTTTCTGACGTTTTCTAAATAAGTGCGGCCAATTCCTAAAATATTGAGATACGTTTTCTGGCAATAGCGTTGTCAATCTCAGTAATAAAATGTTTGTTGTTTTCTTTTAAAGACATCGACCGCCACCATTCATTGCTTTCAGTTGGGCTATTAAAAATATATCTGAAGAGAGCTTGAAACGCTTCACGCAAGTCAAAATTCTCTCTTGAATCATTTTTGGGTGTACTCAGTGGAACCATTGCTATTATATTTCATTTACGGGTAATCCTATATTAATATATTGATTTTATTACTGATCAGCCGACCATGTGATTTCGCACATGAAAGGAATAAAAATTTCCCTGATCACATGATTCGATCCAAACTATTTTATTCTCACCGCGTTGTGTACAGAGCACGGTGTGTCAAAAATAAGCCAAACGAGGAAAACGAACGTGAAATTAGTCTATCCATTCGGATTGAAGGTTGGGGCTGTACGCAGTAAAACGTTAATGTGACTCATTCTTTCATCCATATGGGTAGAAAGTCATACGGCGAACTGGGAGCTGGCAGAAGTTCTTCAAGAGTTCCTTAACATTTTGTGAAATTCCATGGCATTGCGAGACTTGCCAGTAGCTCCTTATTGGTCCAATTTAAAATCGGTACACTCTGTTTAAAATTGTTGTTGCACATTCTGATTAACTGTTTACGTTGCAGGAAATCTTCCCATCTCAAGACCCCGTTCTCAACGACAACGCGCGCCAAATGCTCATCAAAGGCCGGGAACAAAAAAGCGAAAATTTCCGTGTCATTAACGCAAACGAGATGATTTGCAGAGAGTTTATCTCAACGTCATGAACAGCGCTCGCTGTAACTCATGGGCGATCAAAAGAAAGCAAACTTTATCTTAAAGCTGAAGAATGGATTAATGAAAGTCGTGGATACGGACCCGTTGACTATTCAGTCAATTAGGCGAGTTACGATTTCGGTTGACTAAGCTAAGAAAGAAGATTTTAAGAAAGAAACCGCGCAAAATATCGTTCAACAATAGCAACTTGCCAAACTTGCCACTGATTAAGAACTCTTGCGTAACAACTGGCTATTACCGCCAGAATTTTGGCATGCATAGCGCTGTCTTGTATAACTCAAATCACCTAACTTTCAGACGATAAATCGAAAACGCAAAATTGATCAAGTGGAATCAGAAAACGTTCCAATTCTAATGTATGGAATTGTGACAAATGGTGTTGAATGGTACTTTCTTCGATGGGCAGGCTCTCTCAAAGATGCAATAGTAGAGTTTTCTGGTCCGCATACCTGTGATTTGGATGGCGTCAGAGCATATGTGGGGCCATATCATCTCTATTCTCCAATCACAAGTTCGTAGTTTGAGAAATAATGCAGAACGTCAACTATAGTTCAGAACGTCCTACAATCAAGCGGCCTCGTACAGTACCCTCAGTTTCTTTCCCTGGCTCTCTCATGGATGAATCCTAACTGCAAGTTCGTGGCTGTATATTCGGTTTACTTTGCTATTTTTTTTCCCTTAACAAATCGTATAACAGATAATTATGTTGGACAGTTAGCGCTAGTCATTATGATAGCGGAATCTTGTTAATTCTCAATATAAACGTTTTGTAAAGACAGTATGTACATTTCCAATGCTTCTCACAAACAAATCACTGCAAACGCGTTTTTTGAAAAATTTTAAGACTTGTATGGGGTGCAATGTGCATTAGACAATAAAATTACCTGTCGTCAACATTAATATTAAATCTTTCAGCTCAATGTGAATACTCTTTCATCGACGTCTTGGATGTTGTTCATTCGTAAGTTGATATGGCAACTGCCTTCTTGGGCCACAAGAATCAATAGGATAAGACATATAACATCCTCGTCAAGTCATCTTTTTTGTCTCAACGGTATACGTATCATGCATCGAGTCATCTCAGTCATATGATCTTCTGCTCTAAGCAACAGTTCAAATCTCCAGTTATATCACAATCTGAGGACCCTTTACTTTGTTGTAGGCATGTCACAATGAAACTCAGTCTTGATCTCCGACTAGCGAAGACGGCAGTAGTAAGTAGCAGTAGTACGGTTTATTAATTGTGTCTTTAGGATATAATCTATCGGTTTCCCCGTCTCATTGCTGTCACTTACGAATTTGCAACCAGAAGTTGGAAAATCCTTCCGAGTTGTTCGGTACATTTGTATTCATATAAATAACAATAAATAATGATTAACCCAAATAGACTTTATGCAATAGATGAATCTAATGAATGTTCCAGACATGATTTAATATTCTAACACGAAAAATAAAGGGGTAAAATAAATTGATTAAAAGAATGTACGCTGTTATATAATTTGTTGTTGTTTGATACTTTGCGTTGTTCTCTACATGGTGGAAAACAAAATATGGCAGGATGGCGACAATTGAGTAATTATACAGCACAGGCCTCGTGAGTTGAGCACTAGACGTAGCACACACATAATTACCTTTCCACAGAACAACGACAAAAACTTACGAATCGATTAGAAAAAAAAAGATTCACTAACAACTGGAAATGTCTTTAGTATACACATAACATCCAACACACACATGTTCGACTATAAACATTCCTACCATTAACTTTTCATTTTGACCTCTGCTTTTTCACTGCAATATCTTTGTCAGTATAACTGCTGATATTAGGCAATAATCTACTGACATATACAGCATCTGGATGAATATTCATCGACAGATGAGCAGGCTCCTTCTGAAACAATAACGTCTTCCGTCTAAATTCCTCAGCAGCTCTAATCACATTAATATCCCATTGTCCCATTATCAACAACAATTGCTCTGCAGTAGGTCTCTTTGCAGGATCAACATCCCAACACTTTTCCATTAGCTCTACATAGCATTCGGGTGTACCAGGAATTATGGGCGGTCGTGATCCAGCACAGATCTGAAGAGCCAATTCGCGATCATGAGCAACGTCGCTGTGTGGTTGTTGTCCCGATGATATCTCCCACATTATGATTCCGTAAGCGAATATATCTCCTGCTTTGGAATATGATCCGTGACGAAGTATTTCCGGTGCCAGATAAGGCATAACACCGAGCGGACCTGCGTTAGACGGTAATGACGCACCATTCGGTAATCGAGCCAAACCCACATCAGCGATTCTGGAATACAATCCTTGCTGTAACACATTTCCCGAATGAAAATCTCTATGTACCAAGTTGTTGTTATGAATTATTCTCAAACCCTCGGCCAGCGTCCAGAGTATCGATAGACGATATCTCCAGGGCGTGCTATCGTAGTTCACATGTAGGTAATCTCGTAGATTGCCATCGGTAGCATATTCGACGACCAACATAAAGTTACGAGAAGTTGGATGTTTTGTAAATCCGTAACAAGGGAGAATATGCCTTTCTGCATCCTCGCTAATCTCTGTCGAACTTTTCGATTTAGATGTTCTGTGTTTTTCCAGAGATACATATGCTCTGAGCTAAAACGTTCGGACACAAGGTGAAGAAGGGACGAGGGTGTCAGACGAGTTGGTAGTGAAGAGTGTATTTAAAAATGACTGGTTCACACAGATATTAAGTTAACATTCTGGGGGTGTCAGTTTACCTCTTTAAGAAAGCCCGATGAAATATCTTCGGAATTGTCCAAGGATTTGAGCACGACAGTTGTCGCTCCGGCCCTATCCCATTGTTTCCGAACAGGATCCCAATCGCTTATATAACCGTCCTTCCATTTAGCCCGATATACGGTACCAAACCCACCCCTTCCAATCTTCTCAACGTCTTCGAACTTTTCGTATGCTATCCATTCCAAGATCCTCCCCGGTTCAGTAGCGGAATTCTGCGTTTCCTGAATGAAAGTATCAATGTCTTCGTTTCCACTTGTCCATTCCTTAAACTGCGTAGCAAAGCGTCTTCCATTGCATACTTTGCACCAATGCTCTGCAGTTGGGTACGGCGTTTTGCAATCTTTGCATGCAGCAGGGTCGAGTGGTTTAGGGGTTGCTTTAACACTTCGAGTATTTTTGCTAGCCTTTGCACCCATTTCTCAGCAAAAGGTTATATTATTAAAAGGGGGGTTAAAAAAATTGGAAAAAAAAAAAGAGAGTTTCAAGTTTGGGAGACGCGGGTATCAGATAAGAAAGACTTTATCATATAGGCATTGTATTCCAACTCATAAAAAGAATATGATCGTCGTCTCAATCTGTAGTTATACGGACACTTTCTCAATGGTTTGTGACACTTTATGACTGTAGAATAGTAAAAATTATAGACGTAAACTTTATGACGATTGGTGCCTTGCTATATTAGGATAGCTAGAAGTTTATTAGTCTTACAAACGTGTTATTAAGATAATGTTGCTCATAGGCGTGAAGGGTCGTGCAGCAACATGATGTGATACTACCATTGGTTTCTTCGTATGCGAATCATGCTAAGAAAAGGTGTTTTACTGGTTTTGTACGTCAAAACGATTAATATCCGATACTCGGTAAGAAGTTTAGTAGTAGAGAAGCATATATTGATTTTATTCTGTACGACATTGATCATCTTAGCGTCGTAGTAATTATAATTAATGATGACAGACCTAATCAGATATATATTACTATAAAACTGAGGTTGCATTGTATTCACATTAAGAATATGAAAACAAGAAAGTCTGCTAATTCTGGCTCTTACAACTTGGACCCGTGGCAGTTTGGGGAATGGTTTCAGGCAAATGTTGTTGATTACATTACACTAAATATGGTCCACGTGGAAATTTCATATGCCAGCCAGGGGAGATTAAATATAATATAAAGGGAAAACTTGTTGAAAAAGCAATTGTAACAGGCGTTCAATTAAACCTTGCGAATTGGTTTACCTAACATATTCTCCATAGTCGAGTTTCTATTACAAGTATTCTGCTTTATGCGTTATGCGTTATGCGTTATGCTTTATGCTTTATGCGTTATGCGTTATGCTATTTAATTCATGTTTATGTTTACGATTACATCGGTTACATATTCTAATTCTAGATTAATTCTTCCGAGCTTTCTAAAGATGAATAATCTCGAATTATAATAATAAGCGCATGATAATTTCTCTACCCCCGCCTTGTAAGTAATGCTATTGGATAAAGTAATGATTGATGTTTTGTTATTATGTTGGTGTTGCCAACAAATGCATCGTAAATATTAAGTTTATGGCCTACATATGGTGGGGCATTTTATATTATTGTTTACGTAACAGCTTATACTTGGCAACATTACTCGATACTTTGACGGATAGCTTTAAATGCATTGATGGCCGGTACTTTTATATTGACCAATTCACGAGATCTCAATTCGCATTCAATGATGTCGTTAGTAAATTTTTCTGTGAAAGATGATGACAGTGCTCTCTGCATTTCATAAACAATAGGATTGGTGAAACGTGAATTTTTCTTTGCTCCGTAGTTTTATGTGTCGATATTTTTGATCATCATGCACAATAACGCCCAAGATTTAGAATGCAGGGTGTGTGTAGCACAGAACAAAGACGTTATAACAAAGATCATTTCCAAGAAAAAACCTGCAACAGTGACATAATTATTTGTTTCAAATATATGTGAAGCTACTTGCATTCTACTGCTTTATCAGGTATGGTTAATGAGGGAGAATCAAGGATTGCAAGTAAATTGTTCTTATTTACCCCCTTGCCAATGTTACACTAACCTTATTATTTCCATCCTTTTTTCCGTCATTGTCTTTCCGGATTTCTCATCTTCTGTGGGCATTTTATACATCGTTATAAGTATTAGCAACTTTATAATGATAAAACATGTCTTTTTCAATATTAATGAAACTTTCCAATTGCTACTATTGTACTTAGACGCGGGATATCAGCTAGAATTCCCAAATTATCATTCCGATTGCTTTTGCGGAAACTGACTAGGTGTCATGTGCGCACGTGCCCATGATTTGCACGTCACGACACCAGACACAAGCTCTAAATTTCCGAGAAATCACCCGTATTAACATGTCAAAGTGATGCGCGTTCACGTTCACAATCGTTAAATGCTGACGCGAATCTTGCAAATAAAAATGATGAATTCTGAATTATAAACACTATTAAGCGTCTTTGCATAATATTGTGTTAAGCACCGTTCTACAATACGAAATCTTTGATGATATTTATTTAATGTATACAGGTATAGAGCAAATATTGTAACTCTTGAAATGTTCTATTCCAACCCTTCCTCACCGCAAACTGTATAAGCAATCTTTTTTTATAGCCTTGATGGCCAGATTATTTTTAACCCATAGTTAAATTTTTTTAATCTCGTGTTATAATTCTTTTCGTAAAAACACTTTGGCCTGCGAGACAGCAGATTATAAACAACTCTTCACGGATTAATACTTATCCGTGTTTAGTACAAATGGGATTAAACTAATCCTTGAAAATGTGCATGTTTTTCACTTGATTCGGATAAAATTCGTTTTATTAATAGATATTATTTAATATTAATTTGTAAAACATCATATATTAACGTAAACCCTTACAACATAGAGTGGCAAATACGACACGGTCAAAACAAATAGACCAAAGTCAAGTACGACCAATAGATTCACTGTTATGTTCCTACCTACGTATACCGTTATATTATATAACACTCGTAAGAATATATTGGAACTAATTAAATGACATAAAACAATCGACATAACTGATATGCATAAATTCGTCTATAGCTGAATATACATTTACAATTATTCTAATGATGACGATGCTTGAACAACACACTGCTGGCTATATCACCGAATGAGAGAGAGAATTCCGTTTTATGCGGAGTTTCCTTATCACGCGTTAAATTATTCGTCTTCTTCCGTGTTCCACTATCAACCACACCATCTGTATTCTGCGGTCCTTTCACACTCAATTCTTTCATGCCTTTCCCATTATCAAGGCCATCCGAATTCTTGTTGGTTTCCCCGCTATCGATCTTATTATTTTTCCCGCCATCGATCGCTTTCATCTTCTTGTCGTTTTCTCCACGCTCATTCGTTTTCACTTTTACGTTGCCGTCTTCCTTACCACCAATGTTCTTTGCTTCCTCATTTTCTTTCCCGTTTATCCATTCTTCCAACCCAGGAAACACCATAACCCTACTCTTGTATACCGCCAGAGGATGACAATGGAGTTTGCCTTCCACGGTTTTCCCTCTTTTATTTCTCCATCGACTCCAGCTTCTGCTCTCCCTACCCTCACCTTTCCCACGCAGAGCTCTCAGCATCCGTTCTCTGAGCGCGTCGCTCTTTTTAAATTCCATGGCGATTTTCGTACCACTCTCCTCCGAGACATCTTCATACCAAGCCCAGATGATATTCTCTAATTCTTCAACGCTCGGTCGATTACTCGGGTTTCCGTCCCAACATCTGCGAATTATCGTGGCCACGCACGATGGGATGGTATCGGTAATAGGAGGGCGGAGTCCACGACAAATGGCTATGGCTAGTTGTTCGTCGTGAGGGCAATCGGCATGAGGTATTGCTCCAGTAGAGAGTTCCCAAAGTACCATGCCAAAGCTGTATACATCCGCCGCTCGAGTATAGGATTTGGTAAGCATGACTTCTGGAGCTATGAATGGAAGCACGCCAAATAGCCGGTTTGTGCATGTAGAATCGGCCGTGTTGCATAAACCAATGTCGCTGATGTGCGGAATGTTTCCTATTTGAAGTATATTCGCTGTGTGTAAATTGCCATGCAATATACCCGCGCTGTGTAAGGTCCGTAGCCCGTTAATTATCATATGGAGAATGTTTAACTTGTCCTCCCAGTTTAGTTCCGATCGATTGTTAGTGTAGTATTGACGCAACGATCCGTCCGCTGCATGTTCAAGGACAAGAGCGTAATTTTGGGTATCAGGGTCTTGGGTTACGCCGTAACAATGAATGATGTAGCGATCCCCGCTGTTTTGGTGCCATTCGATGTAGCCTCTTATCTGCGAAAAAAAGTAAGAGTAGAACAAAGGGTTAGTTTAAAAATAAAGGGCGAGACATTGGTGGCACACATAGTATCCAAACGATAATAATATTGCAAATACAATGCATTATAAAGATATGAATACATGCGCCTTGTCCATGGATATTCGCCATGCGAAACATACGCCTCATCTCATACACTAAATCATTCCCCAACAATTAATTGACAAACATACCTTATTCAAAAACCATTCGCTAACTCCATTTGACGGGGTCTCTATAAACTTCAACACGACTTTGGTATTATTATATCTCATAAACTTTTGGTTATCGTAATCCCAGGCCTGTGGATATCCATCACTCCACACGGCTTCATAGACATCACCCAAGGCACCTCCGTGCAAGTAGGTAACATTCTCGAATCTCAAAAATGGAATCCATTCGATAAAATTGTGTCTACTGACAGCCTGCCGTTGTGCTTCGCGGATGAATTTATCTAAAAGTCGGTCGCCACTAGTCCAGACGGCATTGGAAGAGATATAGTTGTAATAGATACAAGATGAGCACCAGTCGTAATAGGTATTCAGGTCATTACATTCAGGACAGAAGCCATAGGCTAGCTGCCGGTTTGTGTTGGATCTCGATGAAGAGGTAAAAGGAGGACGAACTAGCAAGGATTTAGGAAGTTCAGAGACGGCATGGACGTGATGTGGTTTGCGGGCTTGATTTGTTGTCGTTATTCGAGTTTCGCTCATCCTGATAGGAAATTATGCCATAAAAATGATATGTGAGAGAGCATCGGTACAAAACATGGGGGGGTGGGCTGTTCAATTTCTACTACAAAGTTTAAAGCGATTTATATTAAAATGATGACAAGACATGTACTTACTATTGGGCTACTTTGTACGCGTAATTCTTTGTGTTATGTAACGAACGTTAATGCCTCTCTACTCGACAGGGCAGGGAATAAAACTCACGACGACCAGAGAGCCGTGCAAGGAGTCTTTTAATACTTGAGCCCTATGCATGATAAAATTATTAGTTAGATGATATATTGAACTCACTATTACTGTTATGTAAATGTAAAGGCGAGAAATGACGTATGGATAATGCTTTGTGAAACAAATCATAGTATTGAGGCTAATGTGCATTTACTATGAACAGAAAGTACCCGGAATTGGCATGCAAATCTTATTGTAGATCTCGCCCATCTCGGGACAAGTTTATTAATCCATCGATTATCGATCATTATCTACCGCTAATACCACTATCGTCTAACCATTTTGAAAACTACTGTGTATGCGAAAATAATTGAATTTTCTTAATAGAACAATCGAGTGGCTTGAACGTATATTGGAGGACATTAAATACTTTTAATACGGAATTCTTATCTTTAAACTTACTCGCATCTGGTTTTCACAGGAGCTTGATCACATTCTGTCTCATTTAACTCATTTACATGTTCGTTTTTTTCTTAATAATTGCCACATGTTTTCGATTGGAGGGCTGTTAGATGGCCAACCGATTACATTATTTCTACTTTCAGCAAGAAAAGTCCCTGGCAACACGCGAGGATAGTACGTAAAATGACTTTGGTAAAGCAGAAGAAGGCGTTTTTCCTTTCTTTGCCGTAAATTAGACAATCGTGTCGAATGAGGCTTATAACCTTATTTGTGCCACGTACTCCCCTTATTATATTGTTCGGTTTTCCGTCAATATTAAATATGCCGTCTTTACGCATTTCAACATGATAATTGGAGTACAAAGAAGGCAATGAGCTTTTGTATCGTATGGCAGCATATAATATTAAAGTGTTATTCGTTTCCTGAACCCTTACGGTGAGTTGGCGTAGCAAAATATGTTGTCCGATTGCACGTGATTGTTTGTGTAACCTACTTGTGCCCGATTATATGCACGTTTACCAACCACCATTATTTTTCGTAAATTAATCTTTTTGTAAAATAAAGGTTGAGATTACACTTTCAATATGCAAAAGATTTGAGAGTCGCTCATTTCGTCGCGTCGACTTTTGATTTTTACTCGAAAGTGGGATTTTGTAAAAAACCAGTGAATGTATTGATATTGATATCGCTAATAATACATGTGCAATTCACATGATATCATGCCAAGCTAGCTCAACGTCACATCATGCGCCTTTCGAACGATAAATCCAGAGTATTTTAGCCAATTACTAAATCTACTAGCGTTTTAATTTTCCCATAGTTGCCTTTTTACGTATAGTGCGTCTATACATTAGCGTGTGTATAATTGTCGTATATTCCAAGTGTATGCATTTAATTTACTTGCTTACAAGCAGCTTATAGTGCAAATACCAGTTATTCCAGAAGTATTCTGCAAAACTTGTCCGTGATAATGACATGGACAATCAAATTTCGACAATTCGCGTAACCTGTGAACCAATAAAAAAAAAGTCGTACCGGTAAAACCTGTCTAAACCGGCACTGCACTGCTTAAACCAGTCTCGAGTTTAACCAGCCGCCTCACAACTACACCAAATTTCCATTAATTAGAAACCTTTTCTGGCTAAACAATTTTCTGAACCGGTCTTTGGCTAAACGGCCAAAAAGCAAAACTGATCCGCCGGTTCAAACAGGTTATCTCACCTGTAGATTTGTTTGCTCTTGCCATATCAATAGAATAGAGGATTCTTTATTTATCAACATGTCTTGCTTTTGGATTACATATTTATTACAGTACTACCTCGAGAAAGTTAAAATGTTGGGCGTGTCGGTGACGATAGAAAAGATAAAGGTGCGGCATTCTGTTCCCGCCAGGGTATGATTTTCACAGATTGAGATCTAATTCATTCGTCTTTATTAACCCAGACCATTTTTCGAATTCTTTTCCTATCTCTCGGACCCCAATTTAAAATTTTACAATCCAATGTTAAACATTAAACTTACAGCCAATTCCGTTAAACATTTTAAACCTTTTAAATTATAAAAGAACCTAAAGGGTCTATATTGTACTACAAACATAATCTACTAAAGTTTAACCGGGTTTCTTATAAGATTGGCATTCGATACAGTTTTCTAATCGGATTTCAACGGGCGGTAGTTAATGTACGCGTACTGTATGTTAATTGCACTTCTAATCTGTAGTAATTACGGAACCATTATAATTGTAGGCTAAGAATGACACTTTGCTCTATCTTAATCTTAATCCACGCAGGCGTTTGTTAAAAGGTTTTGCGTAATTGCCAAAAATCAACAAAAAGTAGGAATTCTCTGTAATTCTTACAATCCCAATTAGGAAGTTTATATCATGATGATCTCTTATTTTTGGAGGATTGCATGACTAATATATATCGTCTAGAGTATTCTGTACACTTCCAAGTCTTTCAACGACGATCAGACGATCAGCATATCGATATCATGATTGATATTTCGCCATGCTCTATCGACTACGGTCTGTTATAAATAAGACACGTATAGGTAGATTCAACAGGAATTACTCGACTTTGGGTTCTCGGCATTTTTTCGATTCTAGACAACGGAAAACATCCCTAGACAGAAACACCCTCGGAAAACAGACTTTATTTGAAAAGAACATTATGAACGAATCATACACCGCGGTTACAACAGAAAGAGGTGTCATAGAATCTCCTCCACCTCTGAGCTATTTAAAAATAAAACCCAACCCTTCCTCCTCGACTACCGATTCCACTGATGCCAGCGTCGTAAAACCAAAACAATATTTCCAAGGGAGGGAATTGCCCTCCTTTTTGATTTCTCTAACCTCCAAAGAAGGGAAAGAACTTATAAAAGAATCATTAAACCAAGGATATGCTGAAGGGTTCTTTGACCTTTCTTCATGTTTTTCTCATCAAATGGAACCGGCTTACTGTGCATTGAGTTCATTGGCAATAGTACTTAATGCTTTACAAGTACAAGGAGCCCCCGTATGGAAAGGTCCCTGGTATGTATGAATCAGAAGATTGTATCAAACATTGTTTTCCAGATACGTAATCTATGTATTTTTGTATTAATAAGCTCTTTTTTTTTTAACTGTAGGCGATGGTGGTATGATGAATTGTTGAATTGTTGCCAGGTTTGTATGCCGAATTTCGTGTCGACATTTTTTGCTCGACATTTTTTGCTCTTACAATATCACTAAATTGTTTTTGTCGAATTCAATTGCAGGATATCGAAAAGGTCAAACAAACAGGAATAACATTTTCTCAGTTTGCATGTTTGGCTAAATGTCATTGTGAAGTACACGCTAAACGCGCAGATCAAGTAACAAAAGAAGAATTTTTGAACGATTTGAAATATGTCAATTCGACGCCAGGAGTGTACATGGTTATTTCTTTTTCGAGGGCGGCACTTAGTCAGACTGGAGACGGAGTGAGTACATAATTGTTTACGGCACAAAATGATATGGTGTGTGTATTAGTAACGTAACTATTGTATGTATATGCTTACGAATCTCTTGATTTATTTAGCATTTCTCACCAATCGGTGCATATCTTCCAGAAAAGAATATGGCACTAGTGTTGGATACAGCTCGGTAAATATTATTCACAAGGACGCTTTGAAAAATACTCCCTTACAACTTTTCTCTAAACAATTTGTTGCTTTTTTTTTACCGCATAGATTTAAATATCCATCTTATTTTGCATCAGTTGACCTTTTATACGAGTCAATGTTCCCAGTTGACAAAGTCACCCAACAACCGCGCGGATACTTTCTTCTCTCCCAGCCATCCGACAGTCGTAAAGATTTTATGTGCAACATGGACTGCGACGCGTCAGCTTTACAAACTAGCTGGAGCGCATTAGAAAAGGCCTTGTGTGAAGACATACCCAAAAGAATTTTGAATGAAAAGCCACAATCTATGGAAGAATTGGCTACTGTTGTGATGAACAGTCCGTTCATAACATCATTGCAACATGCTATAGACATAGATTGTGGAAACGGGATCGGTGAAACGGAAAGAGTTAGCAGAGAACAATACATTAGTGCGATAATAAAAGAAACGACGTTATCACCGATCTACCCGGCCATCCGGAAGGCATTGCAGGAGGTACCTCAGGAACAACACAGAAAATTTTCCGACTATGAAGTAGCTTTTGCAACGCTATTTCTACTTGCTATACCGTCATCATTATACGAGAACCTTCAGCCGGAACTTTTGGCTAAATTTGACGCATATCGTGATCGTACGCAAATGTCGCCCGTGTTGAGGAAAGAGGTTGAGCGTATGGGTGAAGAAATTAAAGAACTAGTGGTGAACTTTTGCACTTGTGGAGTTGCAGAAAAGATTCTGAAGAAGCCGTGTGAACGAAAATGAGAAAATGGCTAACTCTTTAAGATGTTTCGGTACATAACGATTTTTACAAAAAAGTGTGTTTACAAGGCACATATCAAACTTTCATCTCATTTACAGAATTAGCATTTGTATATTGCTTTGGTGTGCATTCGTAAGAGTTATATCGTAATGATCAATATTAGATAGCTTATTTATTTTATAAATATCCACAATTTTTGTATAGACATAATAATTGATTAAAGATGTGCCAATATTAGAGGTACAGCCAACCCTCTCCAATGAAACATGTGTATGCAAACACTAGATTTCTCCCTCTCTAATTGTGCTAATTATTCATTTTAAGTTTATCGAATCACGTGACAATATGTAAAAATTTATGACTCGCGTTGCACCGAAAACATTCTTGGTTCGAGATGCCAGTCTTTCCTGCTTCGTTTCAAAAGTTCCTCAAGGAGAATGAGATTGATCCCGCCGTCTATGAGATCAAAGATCTCCCCCGATATATACGAATAAATCCGAGAGATCAAAACCCGATTGATCGAAACGAGTTGGAGTTTCAATTGGGAACAACGTTGTACTCTGTTTCGGGACTTGATGGATTTTTCCGGTTGGATGGGAATGCAAAGATTGTTGGATGTCAAGCGTAAGACGCTCGATGGTTTATGTTATTCTAAATACCAAAAGGATTTCTAAAAAGAAAAGCTACTATATTAATAGATATAAAGACGGAAAGGTAAACCAGGTCTCTATCGTTGAGCTATGTCAAGCAAAAGACTGTATTACAATAAAACTTGCTACTAGATTTATGGGATCGATCTGAGTTCAGCCATAGCTGTCTATGCTCTTGACTTGGAAAAAGGCGACCATGTCCTAGACTTGTGCTGTGCGCCTGGTGGGTAAACCTGAACCAATAAAATTGCTTCTTGCGTTATGAATTTTTCTTTCACATCATGGTCAAGGATAACGATTCCTCAAATTATGACTCAGGCGCAAAGCTGTGTATGATATCTGATCTCTTGGGTACTGACGGAACTGGCACAGTCACTGGCGTCGATATCAAAACATAGAGCTGCCACATGTCGGAGTTTATTAAAAAAGTATCGAATTGGACGAGCGCGACTTTTCGTTGCTGATGGAACGACGTTTGGTGTACGCGCGCCCTCGTTTCTCGATCCGTTGCGACAGGAAACAATGCGATCTAGTAGTCGAAATTGGTTTGGTGAAGAATTGTCTGAGGATTTAACGATATTGGCAGTCGATAACGGTAGTGGTACGAGCATAATTAAGCCATTTTGGGCGCCAAAGACTCTTCGCACTGACCCACAGAAGGCGGATGACAAGTATCTTTATGATAAGGTAAATATCATTGGGCTTAGGACATGTTTAACGTATACTCTATATGTACAATGGTAGCCAATGAATTCACCTTGACATACACTGTTAACGATTTCAGGTGCTTGTAGATGCTGAATGTACTCATGACGGGTCCGTTACGCATATTCTTAAGGTATCTGAGCGCAATATATATATATAGACGTTGTATTATTGTCTCAAGCCGTCATAATGATAAAGTTTGTAATATTTATAGTACGAGAAATGGGGATGGGATGTGTTTGAGAAGAATTTTATGAATCCAGATCGTACTGAGAGTTTACGGGATTTACAAGTAAGCTATGAAAGCTAGACGAGTTAGGAAGCAAGAGTTTATCGACTCGGATTTATTCCGTATATTATTATTAGCGTCAGCTCATCGTCAACGGATGGTCACTTCTTAAACCCGGTGGTATTCTTGTATACAGCACTTGCAGCCTCTCTCGTCAACAGAACGAAGACGTTATCGGCTGGTTTCTTAGCAAATACAGTGATGCGCGACTGGAAGAGGTCCCACTTACTCCTCAATTAAGGACGGCAAAAATAAGAAGAAGCCAGTATGACATTGATTTATCCATGACAGTTCGATTGGATCCAATCTGTTCGAATACATCGGGTTTCTTTGTGGCAAAGATTAGAAAACCTGTTGTTTGAGCAAAGTGATTTGCTTGCAAGGATACGAAGCAAAGCGTCGGTTTTGGACAAGTCTCAAAGGCGGGCGCGTATTCGTCCTGCTCGTCTTATTGCTTGAAATTATGACGTGTCCATGCTGCCAGGTTTATCGCGCATGAAGGATTGGGAAAGAAGAAGCTGCCAAGGTTTTCTACCTTCGTGAACTTGTGTATGGATGCTTGGCTTTGGACAAAGTTATGATATACTTGCAAAGGGCTCGGCAGTCAGCAGCTACCGCTCTCCTTTATACTCATTCGGTAAAAATTGGATTTCAATAAATCATAGTTTGTTTGAAGAGAACGGTCAGCGGATTAGCTTTGCCTGTCGGTTTCCTTTTTTAATATAAGTCTTATCTGTGTGTTCACATCCTCGACTGTATATATTACCGCTGGTTTTCTCAACGACAAATACAATGCTGGGGCATTTTTCGTGCATTCTCTTCCCGGTAAAGTTTTCGCCGTATTGTCGCAAGTTCAGATGTTTGGACACAGTCTCAACGTGTTTAGTTAGGGTCTTGTCTAGGCATACTGTCTTCTGGGATGCTCCACTGTCGTTAGGTCATTCCGCATATTGGGAAAGAAATACGACCAGTGATGCATAAAAAACGCGCGAGTAACTGGAACTCTAGATTTATTGCTCTCTGATGATAACAACAATCCGCGCGCACTCGCAAAAAGGCAATTTACAAGTGACATCGTATCTAAACAGTCGTTTAAGCAATTAATTAAGAATCGTTAATTTAGAACAAGTAGTTGAAATTCATTTAACCTTCACATCACATTATCTATTATCGTGGTAATAAAAAGAGCAGCTTATTTTGAACACATAACTTTTCTCACTTTCCTGAAAAAATTGTAAATGCAGTTGACTGGATAGCTGTCAATATCTTTTAAAGAAATTTGAAGCCGTTAATTAACTAAGTGTATTCTTTTCTTCGCTTATACTATCACGGAATAGACACTGACTCAATTCGAATAAGCACATTTTATTTCACATAATGTTTCGCTTTATTGGTGTATATTTAAAAGATCGAATTTTTTGTCATTGATAAATAAAATATGATAGCACATTCATAATCTAAACAGTATAATACTAATACATGGGATGATTCCCAGGAACTATTACCGCAGCGTTAATTTTTCAACGGTGAATATCGCTTGGGATTTTGGTCTATCTAGTTGAGGATGACGCCCGCATGAAGCCAAAACGCGATACGCAGCGAATAAACTGCAGTTTGTCGAGAAAGCGAATTGTATGGAATAAATAATGTCACTGCGATGTAACACAATGAAGTGGTTCTTTCCTCTTTCTTATTCAAACCATGTCGTTAGTTGCAGAGATCAACTGGATTCCAACCTCCTTAACAAGTTATGGACTTGAATGGATAGCTTCTGTAATCAATGATATAAGGCCAACTCAAATTGACAATATTTATTATGCTACTCGCAAGCAGTTGAATGATAGTGAGACAATAACGTTGATATCAGTTGGAAGTAATGAAACATGTACGCCAACACTTGTGAGTGAGTTTGCCAGAATATACTCACTTCCAACAGACAAGTACAATAACAATTACAATAACTT